>BMAV01002605.1:45684-59572 GCA_019973955.1 Trichonephila inaurata madagascariensis | reverse complement strand
GCGCACATCATCGTGAGCAATCAAAATAAATGCTTAGATCTTTTGGGAACGATAACTTAAAAAAACCGATTGTCAAAAGTTATTTTCTACTAACAAAATTTAATAAATTGAGATTTCTGTAAATAATCGCACGAAATTTCTTTCCGTCTGGCTGGCCTGTTTAGTATGATGAATACGTTCCGTGTTTTTAAATATTTTAAATGCTAATTGGTAAATATCCCTTTAAGTAAAATTCTTAAATGTAAGGAAGCATACCATAACCTCGAATTGCAATCGTAACTCTTTTTAATATTGAAAAAAATCTAGACATGCGTTATTCTTTATTGGACGCATCAACTTCTGCTCTTTTTGTACAAACTGCTCAAAGTCTGAATATTTTCCAAAACTTATAATACACAATCATAAAACTTAGTAATTTTCCTTTAGCTCCGAATAATATAATGTAGTCATGTAAGAGGTGTAAAAAAAAGAATAACTAGGTGGAAAAATCCATAAAAACAATTTTATATTAGTTATATCGATAAAACTAAAAACAAGCGAGCGAAAATTTTCATTTCATAATACATTCAAAATTAAAGTTTAATAAGAATTTGTGGGTTCGATACAGTTGTCTTAAGAATGCAGAAATTTCTGGGTGAATTACAATCAAGAAATCTATTATTCAGAAAAGGAATCAATTCTCTTAAGACAAACTTTTTTCTAACTATTTAAAACATTTCACGCAGATTAAATTTTTTCCAAGCAGGTGGCAAATAATGTCCTTGAATTAAAACAAAAATCTAGACACTCAATCAAACAGTCAGATTTTCTCAGCGAAAATAGGATAATTTATGACGATCATGAAAATGTGTTCTATTCTTGTGTTTTGGCAACTTTGATTCAAATAATAAACAGGTAATGAATTCTTAAGAAACCTCAATCATCTAGTCTACATTGAGCAGAAGCAAAATCTGAAAAAAATTTCCAGTAAATTCCAGAACAGCAGAAAGAAGAGATTTTTCAAGTCAACAGGGTGAAAGACATACTTGTACTTTAAAGACATCGATTTTTCAGACCATTTTTATGCAAAAAACACAGATAAAAAATCAATGTTACCTCTGCCTTAGAAATTATGGATGCCTTCCATTTGGAACCGATATTTTTTGTCCGTCTCAGTCTCAAACTATATCGAATATTAGTTTGTCTGGTGTGACAATTGCGGCACGCATTGAAGTTCTCGTACATATGTTATGGCCAAATTCTGTAGAGCTAAAGTATTTTAAAGAAAAGTAAACAAGTGTTATCATTTTTACGGCCTAATATAAGAGAAATGAAAAAAAAAATTTTAAGTTAAAATTTCGCATTAAATGTATTCTTATAATTAATTTGTAATTAATTACTCAGTAAACAATATTTCTTTTCTCTTTTACGTACATATTATTTTACTTAACATTCAAAATTATTATTCCAAAATGTTTTACGTAGCGTATTACAGATAAGGTAATCTAATTTAAACTTATGTTATCTAAGTATTTCGTCAAATTTTGACATCGTTAAAATTACTTTAAAACAAAGAAAGGTTGGGACTCATTGCTTTAGACCCACTGGATAATGGATCATGTTATAAGTTATGTGCAACAGGTTTTACTGTAAAAACGTTCCTCACATGTGGTTATGAATGTCAGAGAAGAATCGTATATCGTCGTGGAAAATGTATCTAAATCAAAATCGAAAATAAAATTATTTCTAATTTAAAAATAAGGATTATATCGTATGTTGAAACTAAACGGGAAAAAAAATTGTCTCATCAAATATATGCTATATATTCTATTACAAATGCTATCTCTTTTCATTTGATGAATAGTTTCTAAACGTCCAGCTCCATTCGAAAAGCCATAATGCATACAACAAATTTTAGTATAATATATGCTGCTCTTTTCATTTCATAAAATATTGTGAAAAATTCAGTGCATTTCGAAAATGACTAGTTCGAAGAAAATGTTCCTGTGTCGATTAGGAAAAGAATTATTTCCCAAATGAAGAAAACAGACATTTTTTAGGTTAAAAATAAACGATAATATAAACCGTGTCACAAAATATATATCAGCAACAAATTCCAGTCCAAATACTATTCTTTTCATTCTATAAAAATTAGCTTTAAGTCCAGCGCCCATTGGCAAATAATGTGGTCGAGTAAAATGTCCTGAGTCAAATTATTAAAAAAATTATTTCCAGTAAATCGAAAATCGACACGTTTTTTTCATTTGAAACAAAACGAAAATTAAACCGTGCCATGTGCAATAAATTCAGTATATATGATATTTTTTTTCTTTCTGATGAATAGTAGCGAAAATTCCAGTGCATTTCGAAGAATCATAATATATACAAATATCCAATAAAATAAACTTTTGTTTTCTAAATAATTTTTTTTTTTGGAATATTTAAGCGTGTTCACGTATTTTCCTTTTAAAGATTACCAAGCCTACCTCTCTCTGGCTGAAATATAAAATACTAAGGCATTTTAAATTGCAGAATCTTTCCTTTTTGCATTTTATTTAAAAAATGATACTTTTTTTTAGTTGTTTCAACTAATGTCTCGCTACTGGTAACAATCTTCATGAATTACAGCAGGATTAGAAACTATGAACGAAAAAATTGAAGTGGCCCTAAATATGTGCTTGTTCTTCACAATTTCAAGGCATATTGAATATTAGTTTGTCTGGTGTGGCAATAACGAGACACCTGGAGGACCATTCAAAACATATAAACATTTACTGCACAAGCAGTTACTTTCATTTGGAGCTTTCATAGAGCATTCACAATTGCATAGGATTAGACAGTGTCTCCTTCTCTTAAAAAAAGACGAACAGATTTGAAATTCAGTCTGATATATACTTTGGATAAATGTGTGTTAGCACGTTATGAGTGTTGATGTGAAAGTTATTATTTTCATCCGGCCTATAGTATTTAATGAGATTAAATTTGAGCAACTCTTAGGTAATTTTGAAGCTAAACATAGTATATTGTGTATTACTCGGATATTGGTTGGTTAAGCCCAGGAAAGAAGCTTCAGTGCCTGCGAAAAGCACTTTTATTGCCCAGGAAAGATGCTTCAGTGCCTGCGAAAAGCACTTTTATTGCCCAGGAAAGAGGACTTCTAGAACTTCTTCATACTCATTTTCCAAATAAAGTATTGAACTTCTATTGCCTAATATATGAGGAAAGTTTCGTTGCAAAAATTCTTCTCAGCGATTAATTTCTGTAATGAACGTTGTTGTTAAAATTAAATGTATATATATCGATTTGCCGATATTTGAGCAAATGGAATTTATTTATTGCGATATGAAGTTTACAGAACTAATGTAATTATAATTATAAAACAAAATTAGGAAATTAGGAAAATCCTCAATATAGCTCTAAGGATTATTCCACGGGTCTTAATCCCCAAAATCGTTAGGATGAATTACACGCTTTGAACATCCAAATGCTCCTGATTAAATGTTAGAAAAAATGTACAAAAATACTAGCTCTTAAAAGTTTAGTTTTTAAATCACTGCTGTAATATGAGTGTGAATTTTGGAAAAATTCAAAAGAAGTAATTTTCTAAAGCATCATAATTGTCCAGAGTAAGAAAACAAAACCGATGTACGTAAGTTATTCCAAAATTATTATGATTAAAAGGCCGTAATCTATAAAAGAGTGACACACAGAGTAAAATACATTGTAGAAGGAAATTCAAGGGTATCCTCACCGCTGCCAATTAGTAAAACAAGTGTGCCCAGTACTAAGCAAAACTAGTTTGACAGCAGCTCTTGGCTCTGCCATCACTGACCATGCTCCTATGACAGGTTTTACTGAGTCCAGATTTTTATTCAATTGCAGACTATATGAATCCTGCCACATGTGTCAGTAAAAAATGGAAAACAGGGCTCGCAACAGGATCATTAAGGGCAGAAAACAGGACTCTAAGGGGCAAGTGAGCAAATGCAAAAGAAGCCTCGCAGTCCACTTGCTCATAGCCGATGGTACATTCATGGTCTGGTATCCAGCAAAATTCGACATGAATCAAACAGCGCTTTTAATAATCCTACTGAGATATGAGAAATATATAAATGGATTATATAATGGTATACTACATCTTTACATGCAAGAGTTACGAAAAAAAATACTGCTTTCATTCCGTATTTCGGCCAACAAACTTCACACAAAACCAAAATTTGAAAAAACCGTTCGCCGATCTTAAGATACGAAAAAAATATGTGATATTCTACTTAACTTTAAAGGCGGTGTTTTTATAAGCAACAACGATCTTCATGGTTATGACAAAAGTTAATAAAATAAATAAGTAACGAGAATCAAACAAATATATCGTATTATAAGCTATAAAAGAATTTCTGCAGGAAAAAAGGCCAGTACAAATTACATTCTAATGTAACTGATAGGAATAACAAATAAAAACATCCAACAGGTGCCAATTGCATATTTGCTATGAGCTATACTCTAAGGTAATAAACAAATCATGCAAAATATTATGTAATTTGAATTAATATCTTGAAAAAAGTTACGTTTAAGATCTTCCTCGTTTACCTGTCTAAAAAATATTAATTTTGATTTCTAGAAATGAAATGATAATGAGATGCATTTCATGCAATGTGATAAAAAAAAAATATCAAATAAATATTTTCTCATATCACATAAATACATGATAAAAATGTTATAATTGTTTCTGAAAATCCACGTTTAACATAAGGCACGCAAAATATACACACAAATTCATAACAACAATTCAATCGAACAATTGCGCTTTCTCATAAACATTTTGATCTTTTTAAATACTTGATCAGTTAAATCTACAAAAGAAAAGTTTGGAACACGGAATATTAAAATACACATAATACTTGCAAAACTCAAAATATACCATTAATAAGCTACCACCTCCAACTATTGAACATCTTAATGTGTGATTTGAGTATCTAACTGGAGGATGGATTTGAAAAAATTGTCAAATTTGTCGCTCAAAGAGAGGAATGTGTTGAGAATATAGATTCACTAGCCAAGCTAAAAGAGCTTATTCAAAAATTCATTTTTGCATCCCGCTGTGGATGTTATAACTGCCCTGAACTGTAGGCGCACATCATCGTGATCAATCGTGTTTACGTCCTGAAAAAATAGCTTTTTTGGGAACAATAATTCATAAAATCAGGTTTCCAAAACTTTTCTTTCTACAAACAATATATAAAAAGTCATGATTTTTTAAAATTATCACAGGAAATTTCCTTTTGTCCGTCCAGTCTTTTTAAAAGTATGAATATGCTCAAAGTTTTAAAATAGTTTAAAGACTAATTGACAAATATTCCCTTTAATAAAATTATTAAATGTCAAGAGGCATATCATTCCTCGAATGGCAATCATAACTCTTCTTATTATTGAAAAATATGAATATTATTCTTCATAGTAATATGCTAATATTCCATTTAGTTAAATTCTTCAATGTAGAAGAGTTTACCTCGAATTACAATAGCATATCTTCTTAATATTTAAAAACATATAGACTTGGTATATGTTATTTTTCTGCTTCTCTCTTTTGAACAAACTGCGCAAATTATGCATGTTTTTCAAAATATGTACTAATCAATCATAAAATTTAGTAATTTCCCCCTAGCTCCGATTAATAAATTGTAGTCATAGAGAGGTATAAAAAACAATAACGAGGTCTAAAAATTCTTAAACCAATATATATTAGTTATATGGGTACAACCAAAAACAAGCGAGTTCTTCAGATCAAATATATTATTATATGGTATATTATTATACCTGAAAAGTAGGTCTTATAATTCCAAACATGATAATTATTTTTCACTCAAAAATTTCTCGTTACGTCACATATCAAATTTAAGATTGCTTCAAACATTAAAAATTTATTTTGGATAAACGTTTATATTTTAATCATATACCAATACAAAAGTAAAGTTCTGTGCTTCAATAGTTATAGAAGCCCACGCGAAGTAAGGGATAAATCTGCAGTTAAATTTTGACTTTTAATATTTTAATAAACATTATGTTTCTGTATTGCATTCTCTAATTTTTGGAAAACATAGAAATGCATTTTTTAATCCAAGTCTTGCAATTTTACTAACTTGTATTCTGCAGAGAAACACAGAATGAATTCTCGCCTAAATTTGGATCTTTTTTCTTGTCAAGATCTATCACGTTTGTAAGTTACAAGATAAAGCTTCCAGAGTTGTATCAGCCAGTGGTTGAATTTTTATAGTACATTGAAAATATTTCCTAAGAGCCGTTACAGAGATTTTCAGAACCCGATAAAGAAACATTTTTTGTATCTGAATATTCTTTCTTACAATTTTCAAATATAGAGACCGATAAATCTTCTAACTCAATGGTACCGACTCGATTTGAAACGCAAAATTACATTTTTTTTTAAAAGTGGAAAGAGTGTTTTTTTTTCTCTTAAGCATTTCAACTAAAAGTTCCTTAAATGAAGTTTTTCCTTTAAGTAATGTCATTGTCTTTATTATTAGCAGAAAAATTGTCTTTCGATATTTTTCGATAACAATGATATAAACAATTCGGAAACATTTTACATTTTAAAAAATGATGTTAGAAACGGAATAAATCTTCTCAGGTACTCCCTTCGTGACATCCTTTAAACTTCCTCCTGATTATCAACGATATCGGTTCACTTAATTAGAAATTTCGTTTCTGATTGGATTACGAAGATGAAGCGTTGCATATGATTCCGATACAATACATCCATTGATTTTACATTAACAATCAGATACAATTTTTATTTAAATATAAGATCTAATACCTCAGAAGCAACATAATCAAAAACCGAGGATTGTCACAGCTTCATTGAAATATTTTCCATACACTTCTGGAAAACTTCTATGGGATTAGCGAAGAATCGTGTTAAAATGCAAGCCATAAAAAATTCCGTATTTTCTCGATATAATATACCAAAATAAAAATAAAAAGTCTAATACCAAAATAAAAAGTCTCATGTTTTCTATTCTGGAAATTTACTCTTTATTTGTTACGGCTTCGAAAAAATAAAATCATCACATTTTGTATTCCTAAAAATGGTCATTGATGACGCTCATGAAAATCGGTTCTATCCTGGAGTTTTGCACATTGACAGAACTAAGGAAAGAATTTTTGAAAATTTAAAGTCATTAAAGATCAAATGTACATTTAGTAGGGGTATTATCCCCACCATTATCCCATTCCTTATTCAACAACGGGTAAAACAAGACCACATGTTGCATATCGTGTTCTCACCACCTTCTTCGATGAACAGGGTGTTCGATTGTTACAGATCTGTCACCCATCAAAAACATCTGGTCTTGAATTGCTTTCTATCTCTCTCCAGGTAATAAGGTTGAAAAAGTAAGGCATGGACTTGAAGTGGCATGGAATGAGTTGCCCGTTTCTTTCACGAAGCCCATTTCTCGCCAACCAGATAAAAGCCGTTTTAGCTAACAGAGGTTATGACTTCTTACTAAATTCTCATCCTGTAAACCACATAATTGCTTCCATCTCAATCATTATGTCTTCAACCAATCGCTTTTTATGTACAGTATATATCTTGTTAGTATTTTCTTTCCTTCCTGGTGTAGCAGTTTAATTAGCCAGTTGTGTATCATTTAAAAATTGAATTTTTCAAATCCTTCGTAATCCCTGTTTTGTCCGAAATACATATTTCAATTATTTCCAAGTTATAGTAAAGCAGTTTTTAGAAACCAATATAGAAAATTTTAATTTGATTACTTGTTTAGTTTTTCAGTGTATTAAAAAATATTTCAAAATGGCATTTTTGAAAAAAGCTAAGAAGCATGACTTATTTTTGTTGGCAGAGGAGTTGAGTCAAAGGATATCGGACAAAATGACCATCATCGTTTTAAAGAATATCAATACTGAAACCAAAGGTATTATAAAGAGGAGTTTGTCAAGGATCAGTTATGAGTTACTTTTGAGAAACACTGTAGAATGGAGGTGTAGAAAGAAAAAAAAATCGTGAGGCGGCACAAATTGAATTTTAAGAAATAACAAGACGGCAAACAGCACAGCATAACTTCTAGTTGAAAAAACTGTGGTTAGAAATAGAAAGTGTTCTGTCAAATGTTCTAAAAGCTAATCCAAACGAGGCGACGTATGGACAAGACGCAACAGTTCATAGATCTGATTGTAAAAAGGAATAAACAATGCCTAAAAGTTACGCTGATTAAAATAAATATAATTTGCCTTTTAAACACTGAATTAAGAGGCCACCACCTTAAATCAAGATAATAAATGGTAGTAATTTAGAGGAAAGAAAAAACATGAAGAAGCAAAAAAATCTGAAACAACTTTCGTCCAGTTACATCGATAAAACCAATAAAAAGCACACTGTTAAAATCAAGTACATGATTATTATTAAAATGTTAAGTGGATCTTATTTTTTCAACCCATGAATAATAATTTCTATACAAAAAAAAATCCTTATTCAATTCCCTATCTATGTAAAGATTGCTTCTAATCTTTAAAGAATTTTATTTCAGATAAAAGTTTACAATTTAATCGTATACCAAAGCAAAAATAACCATCGAGTGCAAGAAGACTTTCATACGGCCACGCGAAGTAAAGAAAAAAAAATTACTCTTCAATTATATTTGAACTTTTAATATTTCAATTAGCATTATGCTTCTGTGTTTCATTTTCACGTCTATTACAATGCTCTTAAAATATAAGAACCTTTAAAAGTATTCCTTTAACGATCCAACACTCACTTCTAACCATGTTCACGTGGGATTTTAGATTCAAAGATCCGTTGATATTAGGATTCAAAATATGGTAATAATTTCCACAGAAGAATTTACATGTTGGATCACCCATTATAAGAAAAATTGCTTCAAATTCATAAGTAGAAGATAACTGGATGATGGATTGGAAGAATTTTCAAATATAATTCTCAAAAGAATGCATATATTTTGAGAAGAATTGTCCTCTTCTATAATTAAATTGTCATAGTTCAAATTTAAACACTGTAAATAATTGTGTTTCTCAAAAGTTTTCCAACATGAAAACGGAGAGGTAATAACTCTTTCGAAAAGTACTATTGGTATGGCAAAGCAAATCTGAAATTTTTCATTGAACAGTATCGCATTATGACCAAATGATGCTTAGAGAAACAGTATTACTTTCTCAAAA
This sequence comes from Trichonephila inaurata madagascariensis, assembly GCA_019973955.1. Taxonomy (NCBI): domain Eukaryota; kingdom Metazoa; phylum Arthropoda; class Arachnida; order Araneae; family Nephilidae; genus Trichonephila; species Trichonephila inaurata. The sequence continues at coordinate 50,386 of BMAV01002605.1, read as the reverse complement.
TGAACGTATTATTTGGACTTTCTGGTGCAGAATGTTTTCATAATGTTCACAATTATTATTCAAAAATATATCGCTTTCTTGCCTAACTATCATAAAAAGCTTTTTCTAAAATTATTTATATGTGTAATCAAAAATATGAGAAATTGTTTTTCATCTGTAAAAGATAAATGAAGATTTATCACTTAATTTTATACTCATAAGACACTCAATACAATCACCAAATTTAGCAAATTCGATGACGCTTATTGGAAAACAGCCATGTGAGGATCACTAAACCTGCATGACCACCACTTTTACCTCCATCCATAGCTACAACAAATTCCTACAGACAAACAAGTAAGATTTAAGAGAAAAGCAAAAACGCTTAACTCGTCCAGAGTTCGGGATTACCCATGAACAATTTAGATGGATGCAATGACAGTGTAAAGGAAGCCATATTTAAAATACATTAGTTCGTTTCTGGTTTAAATAGATGAAACCTTCAATAAATTTTCTAGTTTTTGCAATTAATTTACAATTCCTTCTTTTAAACTACTAAGCTGATGATTCGTCAATGAAAAAAACAGTCTTCTAACCTGTTTCGTTTCTTTGCCCCGTCTACAATTGAGAGGTCCGAGAAAGTCTCTCCAGCTTTAACGTCAATGTACATATATTATAGGGCAGTCTTTCTCGAAGGTAAAAACATATCAACTCTAATAATACTTGGATCCAAACGTTGATTAATTAAAGCTTGAAGCATTTTACAAGATAAAATGTAATTCATAAACAGGTAGAACCGGCTGACCCCTCCACACAAATAGTGATAGCTTTACCAGCAAAGATTTACATATCTTTCACAAAGTACATCACACGTAAACTTAAAAATTGGTACAATCTGCATCGTAGAACTTTTTTATGTGCAATGGAATCTTTGAGCACAATTATCTCAATACACATGAATACATTGGAAAAATCTTAATTGTCTGACTCCACATCTCTAATTCATTTAAGTTTGCCATAAAGTGAAAATCATTGAGCTGGTGCAAACGTAATCAATACATCGAACAACATTTAAAAAACTTCGTCAAAAAGTTTTACGATTTTCCTTACGATTATTTTCATTAAGGAATGACGTATTTCGTAGATTCAAATCTAGAGAAACTGAAACAGGGCTGTCCACATACCGGCATGCTATTCTTTTACAAGTCGATAAACCTTATACTGTATTTCATAAAAAGATAGAATCGGCTGACCCCTGCAACCGAATAGTGATGGCTTTACCAGCAAACATTTACATATCTTTCACTAAGTACATAGCACGTAAGCTTTAGTATTGGTACCAAAAACTCTTCACCAGCGTCGTAGGACTTTGTTAAGTATAATGGACATACTGAAAACAATTATCTCAATACACATGAATACATTGGAAGAATCACTCGCATACTTTATTGCCTGTCGCGTCACTTCTCTAACTCTTTTAAGTTTGTCATAAATTGAAAGTCATTGCGCTGGTGCAAACATAATCAAGATATCGAAGAAATTTATAAACTTCGTCAAAAGTATTTGTGATTTTTCTTACCAGTTTCTTCAATGAGGAATTGAGTATTTCGTACATTCAAATTTAGAGACGCGTAAACAGGGTTGTCCACTTAGCGGAAGGCTATTGTTTTACATGTCACTAAACCCTATTTCGTATTTCCTTCAGAATATACACATCATGTGTCGTTATCTTTACACAGCGATATTATTCCACGCAAACCACACATGGAAGAAAACTAAACAATTCCAATCTTCAACTGACTCTGTTTTAAAGATTATCTCTTGACAGTCAACCTACCTCTCTACTAATCTTCCAATTGGCAAAAGAAAATTAAAATCAGTCATAAGTAGCTGGTTTGAAATTTCTCAAGCTATTTGTTGATGAAGCGTAACAGCATTTCTTGTCAACATTGGAATGATATATAGAAAGCAAAGCTTTAGAAAAAACTCCCAACATGTATCCAAACCTTTTGTCATTTTTCTTCCAGAGAATAGTTAATATATCAGAGAACGTCAAGCTCTCGAGTCAAGGGATTCCAAAATTTCCCACTGACTTTTCCAAGGATTTGTCGAAGTCTTAAGCAATGCCAACATCAGACGTAAGTGTTTTTACGAGTATTCTTATTCAAAACTTCACAAAAAATTACGTATTTGGATCAAATAATTTTTTAAAGTATAAAGCTTGATTTATCCTAAAATTCTCGAATAACACTACTTTATATCATAGAAAACAAAAGGCTACACAAATATTGAAGACGTCATGAAAAAGTCAATGAATTACGGTTTTACTATGAGATTTCGTAGAATTCGAAAAAAAGAGTTAGAACTCAAAAACATACTATTTCTATTACTTCGAACACTCTTTATAATAGGTACACAAGTTTTAAGATATGTAGAAGTGTTTCTGTATTTAAACAAAACCATAAAAAGATATACGAGATAATGGAAAGATTACGCCAGCCTATTCTTTTTTCATTTCCCCCATCAATTAATAATTTAATTATATATAAATCTGAATTTTTTAAAAGCACAGATACGGACATTTTATTTATGGAACCTGGGCGTTATTATGTATATAATATGATATTCGTGATTGAATTTATTATGAACTCCTGCAACCAAATTTTAAGTATTGTACGTGTACCCTGAAAAATAAGACCTTCTTCTTTGTGCAGAGTTTCTGGCAGTTAAAAGTCATGCCTTTTCGTTTTTTTTTCCAGAATTCCTAAACAAGCACTTAATTATATAATGTAGCTTCTACAGAAATAGTAAATAGAACTTTCGAATACCGGGCTAAAAATCTCCTTTTCTTTTGAAAAAGCTAGGAAAAAAAGTTTTTTGGCAAAAAATAAAATTTATTTTTATAAAGAAGATAAACGAGTACAACCCTTTAACATTAGAAAAAAGGAAGCACTGATTCAGAATATACACTAAAATGTCTACAGTTTCATGTAAAATGAATCACGGTTTTAGTACTTAATTAAGAGTAATTAATGACAAGCATCAAAGACAGCCAGAAATATACCTGTTAAAAAATTGCAGAAACGTATAGATTGTTATGACACATTGCAACATTACAAAACATATGAAATAGAAAATAAATCTTTCAGTTTATGTTTTAACCCCTAACTAAGTTAAAAATAAATTAAAGGTCTAAGGACGAAAAAAGTCACAGTCCTCACCTAACTTTTTTACATTCCCCTCAAGTCCATTATGTACAATAATCCGCATCTAAGAAAACGAAAAAGAATTTTTAAAAAAATAACGAAATAAAAGAAAAATTAACGTTATGAACTTTGCATAAATCTTCGGCTAAAAATAAACCTGTTCTATTTTGAATCTCTTTACCAACAAACAATTTCATTTAGTTTATTTACGATGCAGTAAAAAATATATTAATTCTTCGCGTATAAAAAAAAATATTCTTCGTTTAATATATACCGATATTTCTGAAATCTTATTCTTTATACTTGACAATTTAATGCCATGATGAGTGATAACCATTTTTTTCCTTACTTAAATTGTACCTTCATATATCATACGTTCTACAGAAATATCAAATTTGTAGGTCTATATCAAATACCTCATTTTACTTTGAAACACCTGAAAAAAAATTTTGGAGGAAAAATAAAATTTCTTTTTTATAAAAAAGATAAGCGAATACAGATTTTTATCATCAATAAAAAGAATACGATGATTCTAACTATACACAAAAAAGGTCTGTTTTCAAAATAGATCACGGTTTTGCGACTTAATTAAAGGCAACGGCAATCATCAAAAACGGACGAAAGTTTTCCTGTTACAAAAGGGCAGAAATCTATAGAATTTAATGACATATTACAACATTATATACATATGAATAAATATATGGCATACAAAATAGAAAATAATTCTTTCTTGTTCTGTTTTGACTTCAAATTACGTAGTAATAAGTTCAACGTTCTCGGGACGAAAAAAAACCAACGTTTTCAAAAAGTGTTTTAACTTTCCGCAAAACTGCATTATGTACAATAATCCGAAACAAAGTAAACGAAAAAACGTTCTATGAAATTTGCACAAATCATGGGCTAAAAATTAACCTGGTTGATTTTTAATCTCATTACAAACGAACGATTTCACTTAATTTATTTACCATGCAGGAAAAAAAGTATTACTCCTTCGTCTATAAAAAAAGATTATACTGTCATTCTTCTTTTATTTATGAAATGCGGACGTTTCTGTTATTTTATTGTTTTATATTCGGTAATTTAATACCATCAAGCGTGATATACTATACTTTTTTGGCTACAAGAAATTAAATGACATAAAACATTTATTGATATTCCATTTTAATAAAATTCAAAGACTTTCTGTGAGTAAGAATAAAATATAAAGAAAAGTAATTTCGAAGTACTGCCATTCTACATCAATTTAAAAAATATTTCTTCAAAAATTCCGCCAAGATATTAACTTATACAGAAAAAAAATGCGTATCCTGAGACAAAACAATCTAGGATGTGCAACATATCTTCTACTTGAGTCACTTTAATTACATAAAAGTCAATTCAGAATTTTAATACCTTTTCGGAAATCTAGTTCCAAGATGAGAGAACAACGTGTTCTTTTCCGTAATGAGTCGAAATTCCCCAGACAAAGTTATTTAGTTATAAAGTTATATCAGTAGGCGACAAGTAAACTAATGACC
>BMAV01002605.1:0-22571 GCA_019973955.1 Trichonephila inaurata madagascariensis | reverse complement strand
ACTGTATCATCCACCAAGATATTTTGTACATCCTTCTCAAACTTTGATCATGAGATAAATGTTGTTGAACAAGTGATTAATTTCATCCAGCTCAATTGTTTTAATCAAAGACAATTCTTGAGAGGTTATGAAGCTAAATATGGCGCTGTTATGTATTACGCTGAAGTTAATTGAGCTGAAAAAAGATGCTTCAACGACTGTGAAGATCAATATGGTAGGAGAGGAAAAAGGATTTAAGGACTCCTTCACTTTCATATTACACATAAAGTTTTGAGCTTTTATTGTTTGAGGTTTTGCTGAAAAAATTCGTTTACACGGCTACATATATTTCTTCATTCCTACAAGAATATTGAAATCTCTTTTAGCAGAAATGTGAGATTTCTCCAAATATTGAGCGATAGATAATACGTAGGGATATCAATATATCAAATCCTGACATTTTAAAATCTGTGAATACATAAATTACACTTACAGGATTTTATTTCAAAATATGGTATAAATCAATATTTGGAGAAAGTATTGATAAAGAAAAATATTGGATTTTTTTTTAATCTTTTAAGTCTTCAGCTCATTGTCAACAATATCAATTCAATTGATTCAAAATTTCGGTCCTGATTGGATTACGAAGGCAGAGAGTAGTATTTTATGATTATGATATAGTACTTCAATTGGCTTTACATTATCAAACAGATATAGGTCACGTTTCAAAGTAAGATGGGACTACACGACGGAACCGCTCAATAAATATTTTTCTTTTTTTTGCCAATACCTTTGTCAGAATCAACTCTATTCCAAAAACTGAAGATGTACGTCTGAAATATCTATTACTAATTTTAATGCTCTAAGGTTCTCAATAAAAACTCTAAATTTGATGATTCGTTAATCAGTAAACCAGTGATTCATTATTTTGTTCCGTCTCTCCTTAGATGAATGAGAACGTCACTCCAGCTTTAATGTCATTATAAGCATAGATATAGGGAAGTGTATCTCGAAGGTAATAGCATAGCTAAAACAAGGGATCTGGGTTCAAACTTTTGATTACTCAAATGTCAAGTTTAATTCTAATTCATAAAAGGTAGTATTGGCTGGCCATTCTTATCGAATACTAATGACTTTATCAGAACACATTTACAAAAATTTCACACGACGAAGACTATTCCGAAAGGAGAGATGATAGCACCGTTGTGACGACGTTGGCAACAATTTTCTACAAAACATTGACAGAGATGTGCTGCATTAGAGCTTAAATAATTTGAAAACTTATTTTCTCGAACATCTGCAGACTCTGTAAGGAATGAAGAGCAACAGCAACGATGGATACAGGGCAGCATCCTCCTATGAAACAGCATCGCCTATGACTACACAGTTCACTCAACAAGAAGTCCTGAAACTGATCAAGAACATGTAAGATAATGATTTCATTGAGCTGCCATCAAGTCCTGGGACATTTTTCATCATTTTACTCAGGAAGAACGACGGTTCTACCAAATTTTGTGTGGTCTATCGCCACCACTCGTGGTTTATGGACAGCTACTTACTAAAAAAGAATAAATGACACACTCAACACACTTGCCTTCAATACCTGGTATTCTACTTTGAATTTTAAAAGCGGACGTTGGCATGTAAAAATCTATCCTGAAGATAAAGAGAAGACTGTATTCACCACCGGAGAAGGAATGTGGCAAATCAAGATTATTCCTTTTGGCTTGAGTAATACACCAGCAATTGTAGAGAGCTTACGGTGGACTTTCATACGAGACCTGCATGGTTTATTTTGATGGCATTATCATCATATCGCGTTCCTTCAAAGAATATCTTAAAAATACCAGACGTGTTTTTAAATACTGAAAGAAGTGAATCTTAAGTTAAGACCATCCAAGTAGCAACTGTTCCATCGTGAAGTCAGCCACCTATCTCGGGCAAATCATTTCGATGGAATGTGTCCGATCTTGCTGAGAAACTTCACATGCCTTCCATTAGGAACTGATACTTATGGTTGATAGGACTTTTTTGTTAGCATTCAAGAAATTTCTATCTCGTGCTGGAATAGCGAATAAAATTTAGAATTTTCAAATTTAGAACGAAGTAAATAATCGAAGTAACAGAAAAAATAAGAGAAAAATTCCTTAAAAAAAGGCCGATCCATATAATACACGTGTTATATAAACGTAATACGTAATATACGTAATCTACTTAATCATGTTGAGTGTGACGGAAAGACAGAATCTTACCCAATGATTCCGACTCCGTAAATTATATAAATTTTAAATAAAAATTTAGAACGTTAGATAGAACTTGGATTTAAATATAAGGAATATATACAAAAAGAATGATATTAGTCGAATCAATCGTCAACTCTGCAATCTGTTTTTATCAACGTTCAGCTAAAGACGAGTCTCGATGATTAATTAACAACACATGAACCTCAAAACTTTTAATGTGAGAAACTGATGAAGCCAAGAAACTGAATAAGGCATTTAATATCTTCCTATATTATTCTAGTCTGTAACTGCATGATGGATTTAAAGCAATTTTCAAACCTATCCGTACAGGAATATATTTTGAGAAAGATTTACTTCTTCTATTTATGATTTTTTTTCTGGTCTTCTTAAATAATTCAAATGTATCTATTGTACATTTTCAAATTTATCTGAATTTTCGGAAAAATGACACGACAACAATCACTTTAGTTCAATATAATTAATGTGGGAAATCCAAATCTTTCAAGTCACATCTACATGAGTCAGTCAAAACAGTGAGAACTAAAAGAACAATAATTCAAAATCATAATTTATATTTTAAAAATGATTCTGAACATGAATTGAATCTTCTTTTTAACTATCGGGGATTTTACTCATTAAAACAACTCTGACATACTTCTTACATGTTTAGCAGTACTACAGCTGAAAAGAAACTAGCGGTATTACAGCTGACATATCAATATTTTCAATATTTTAAGTACAATATTTAGTATGAATAAATATTTTGAGAACATACTGTTTCGTGGTAAATATTGTTTTTCTCTCATCATACAAGCCTGCAGCTGATTATCTTTTGTATGAGTCCTTGTAATTCGATATTTCTCTCGTGATTGGATCATGAAGATGAAGAGTTGCTTGGAATCATCAAATGCTTCTAAATGCTTTTTACTTAATTATTTGTTCTATGTTTTTTAAAAGAATAATTCCGTTTCAATAAAACAAACATTTTTTTTCTTATTATTTCAGTGCGGAAACTGTGTTTTTTTCATAGATTAGTATAATATATCTCTCTCTGTGTCTGGCTGGATCACAGAATTACATTTTTTCCATAATTGCTTATCATTCTTACTCATTTCATTTTAAAAGGATAACTTTGTGGTAGTTCCAACTTTAATTTCGTAATTCATAAATTGCAAAACGATTCAGAACAATTCTGCTTTTAACCAGAAGGCGTGCTTTGTCCATCACTTTCTCAAAGCATATCGTATATTAGTTTGCCTGGTGTGACAATTGCGAGACGAGTGGAAGATGTCGTAAAAGATACATACTCTACGGCCAAAGCCCGAAATTCGGCCAATTCACCTTTTGTGCAAGAGGTATGGCCAAAATCTTAAGTACTTGCATTTAATATTGTATGTTCTACTATGGCTGGCCATTTCAAGAAGTGACTTGTAATCCTTGGTGAAAGTCAGATGTGATAATGGTACTTTGACCGGTGGGCGTCCCATCTGTCGCTTCTGTTGTAAATTAAAAAAAATGTATTGACAGCGCCCCAACAAAGAAATGTCTTAAAATAATACTAACAACAAAACTATTTTTTCCTTCATATATTTTTAACCTTTATATATATATATGCTATTTTTTTCTGAAAAAATTTCGTGTTTCGAAGCGATAATTCAAGAGACAATGCAATTTGGGATTTTCAAAATTATGTCTATGGAGCATAATGTCTAAGGATCATAATCAAAGTTAGTGGTCAGATTGAGTTCCACATTATCCTTTGTAAATATACATTATACACAACGCATTTGCTTAAGATATAATTCTTCTTTTTGAAAGGAGCAGATCTAATCTTCTGCACGTTATCACGCTTTGATAATAAATACGTTCGCTGAATAATTTCTATTATGGCTTTAATATGAGAAAAAAATTTTCACGTGATCATATTTTTATATATTACAAGATCATTTTTAACTCAGAGGCATTACTTATATTTGAAATCGCTTATGAATAACAAAATTCGATTTTTTTAGAACGATTATATTATGTATTTCTAACAATGTTAAGTTAAATGTATTGTATATTAAACATAGTTTTATATTTCACGTAATATTTTAAACTATCAATATTTCTTATTTTAAAGAGACCTACAGATAAATATGTATAAAAATCTGAAATTTCAAATTCAATACAATTTCATTTGCAAGCTTATCACCGGAAATATCGATATCGATAGATAAAGGCAAAATAAAGAGACGAAACTGTAATTCAGAACATTATAAATCGGAAAATCTATCGAATTCTGTCTTTAAGAATTTAATTTGGTGAGCATATTCTGTAAAATTTCATTTGGGTAATCTGATAAATAGATATGGACAGCTTTTAAATGAGCGAGACAAGATTTCTTATTGTATCTGCTACCGCAAAAGAAATAATTTTTTGTAAAGTGTTGATATCAAACAGTGTTGCAACAATTTTTTTCTGGAAGCTATTATTAAAAGGGACTATATGTATACGGAATATATTCATGTTTTCTTTGTCAATGTCGTAATATGGAATAATTAAATGTATAAACGCATCATTACAAATATAGTGTAAATTAATGTGTTGAGAAAAATTACGTTTAAAATATTGCTTGTTTACATTTCTAAAAAATACTGAATTCTGAAAATAAAATGAAAAAAAAAAAGATTTATTCTATTCTGAAGGCAAATAATCAGTGTAAATGCTTTATCTAACGGAAGCATGTATTATTCCCGAAAATCCATGTTGCACTTGGGACACTAAATAGTCACTCAGTTTGAAAGTAATAGCGTTTTACTCAAACAATGGTGAAACTTCATAAACATTTCAGTCATATCCATAATATAACTCATAAAATCGACACTGAAATTGAAAGGGCGTAAAATTTTTACACAAGTTCAAAAACAAAAGCAAATAACTCATATCAACATTTTAGACTTAAGTACATGAAAAGATAAATGTCAAGGAAAAGAGAGATACGTCCTAAAAAGAACATTAAAATTGTAAAGAATTCCTATAAAGGTATATTACAATGCTCAGAAGATTTACGAATTCTACAGAGGTATAAATTAGTTCGACAGGACTACCTTGCATTATAGTTTCGAGTTATTTACGACCCTAACTGAATAATGAACAGGAAGAACTTTTGAAATATATTTCCAAAATCAGAAATATTTTTACGAAAACCTATCTGATCTACTTAAGGCCTGTAATCAAAAATAAGAATGTAAATGTTGCGATGAATTTTTTAATAAAGAAACCTGTTAATACTCATTTTCTACAGGTATTACTAATACGAAAAATAAGGGACAAAACACTATTGTACTAAGTAAAAGTCGTTTGAAATTAATTCTGAAACTTATACTATTGAACTCTGAAAAGGATGTTAAAAACATATCACAACATATAACAATAAATTTGACACTTTGCGGCAGAATGTCCAGGTAAACTTTAAAGGGCTACTTCATGCACTTTCCTTTTAAGATCTCTCGTAGAAAACAAAAAAGACGAAAAATTATATAAATATTGATGACGTCAATTTTTTAAAAAGTCAATGAATTAATGCTTTACTGCAAGGCTTCGCAGTACTAGAAAAAAGATTTTTGGGACACAAATACCAAATCTGGATGCTACTTCAAACACTCTTCATAATAGGAACACAAGTTTTAAAATATACAGAAGTGCTTCTGTGTTATTTAAACAAAATCATAAAATGAGATACGTGATAATGGAAAGAGGACGCCATCTGATTCTTTCTTCATTTCTCCAATCAATTAATAATTTGATTACATATAAATTTGAACTTTTTAAAAGCTCAGACACGGACTTTTTATTTGTAGAACCTAGCTACTATTATATACGTAAGATGATTCTCGTAAATGATTACCTTTAAAATACAGAGCTCCCAGTCTTGAAGTCAAGTAGATGTACCCTGAAATACAGCCTTCATCTCTGTTCAGAGTTTCTTGTGGTTAGAAGTCATGTCTTTTCGTTTTATATATATATATATATATATATATACCCAAAATTCCCACGGAATACTTAATTTAACAATGTAGCTTCTACAGAAATAGTACATGGAACTTTCGAAAAGCGGGCATCAAATACTCATTTTGTTTTCGAAAATCTGAAAAAAACGTTTTTGGGGAAATATAATACTTATTTTTATAAAGAGTATAAATGAATACAGGTTTCTATCATTAGTAAAAAGGATACTCTGATTCTAAATGTACACCAAATTGTCTAGAGGTTCATGTACAACGGCTCACGGTTTTTCGTCTTAAGCAAGTGTAACGGCAATCACCAAAGCCGGTAGGAAATATACCTGTCACAAAATTGCAGAAACGTATACATTTTAATGACATATTACAACGTTACACTATATATGAAACAGAAAATAATTCTTTCAATTTAGGTTAAGGCCTCACACAAGTCACGTAAAAATAAGTTCAAAGCTTTCGGGACGAAAAAAAATCACAACCTTCAAGTAGCTTTTTGACACTTTCCGCACAATTTCATTATCTACAATAATCCTCATCAAAGTAAACTAAAAAGGGTTCCTAAAAAAGTAACGAAATATAAGAGTTATGAAATTTGCCCAAATCATTGATATCACCAAACTAAAATAAAAAAGGCCAAGAACCCTTACATATTACGAATAATCCTTTTGATTCAATGTTTTCTGTTTCGCAAAGTGTTACGTACTGGATACTAGGTGTGCCTAAATTACATTTATAAGACTTTATTTAACGAAAAAGAATATTTAGCTCATTCATAAATTCATTTCTTTAAGACACGATGTGCGTGTGTGTGAACTGCACTGTATGTAACTCTCATCATCCTTGTCAATCTACTTTACGTCCTGGAAAAATAAATTCTTACCTCTTTTGCTCATGATAATTCAAAAATCTTTATCTCATCACCAAAATAAAACAAAAAAAAGCCAAGAACCTTTACATGGATTGAATAATCTTTTTAGTTAAATCTTTTCTCTTTCGCAAAATGTTACCAAATTGAAAACAAGCTGAACGTGTAATAAAAATATGTTATTTAATAAAATCAGGCCATTGAGCAAATAAACATGCATGGCTCACGATCTCACAGAGCTAAGCACAAACCGACTCAACTGACAGCTGACTTTCGAATAAATAAGTAATGATATTGTATGGTGGTTATCGTAGTTATAGACAGCGGGCACAGTAAAGGAAAAATCAGATATTTTACTCTGAGCTGCAAAATCTCCATCTTATCTCATCACCAAAATGAAACAAAAAGATCCAAGAACTTTTACATACATGGCAGTATCAACACAGTTCCTATTACTGAAGGTCCTTGTTTTAAAGACGTTTTACTAATTTTAATGTTCTGAGCCTCTCTGAAGTTGACAATTTTGACCCCTCTAATTATAAAACAATGTCAGGATCATTCAAGCTACAAGACAGCACCTTTACCTCAATCCATCATTACTACGAATATTGTCAGACAGACAGACACCAGCGAAGGTAAAGTTTAAGACCAAACTGCTTGACTTGCTCAGAGCCCAGAATTACACATAAGCAATTTAGTGGGAATTGCTGGAAGTGTAATGAAAGTATCTTTCAAAATGCATTAGTTAGTTATTGGTCTAAATGGACGAAAACTTCAATATCTCTTTTCCGGTACTTGCAATAAATTTTCAGCTCCATCTTTCAACCCCTAAGCTGTTGATTCGACAAATAAGAATTCTTATCTTAGAACAGCTTTTTCATTCCTTTGTCACGTCTTGCCTTCAGACGAGAAATGCACTTTTAAAGGTGAACGTGTACAGAATATTTTTCCTAAAAACACATATCCCATTTTAGGGCAAAAATTTGGGACATAAATTTTAAACAGTAACAAGTGAATCGAACACTTTTGCTGCCATATCAAACTTTTACATTTGTTTTCTAGATAAATGTAAAGAAGAAGTGTGAGTATAAAAAGTAATGTTACAATGTTCACAATACACAAGGTTCTTAGTGAATCCTCATGTGGTTTTACAGTCTAACTGGATGATGGGTCTGAATAAATTTAGAAAGATATCTGTGATTAGGAGAAATGTTTAGAACAAAATCGATTTCATTTATTACTGATTACATTGAAAACTAAAAGAAGACTATTTTTTTTTCTGTCACACATCAAAGCAGAACAAAAATGAGATCTCATCAGTCGATAGTCTTTCATATATCCCGCTTCTAAGTTTAGCTTTCACTTTTTTTAGATTATTCACCTCTTCGAAAATAAAACCAAAAAAAAAAATATCTCGTTATACTTATGTCTCATTCTTTTAGGGAAACGATGTTTTTTTTGTAACTTATACTTCCGATGAATACATAATTCTCATATAAAATAATCAAATAAAAGTAAAAATATCCAGAATATAAATAAAAATATTTTACTTATTACTTAATAAAAGTTTCTATTCAATCATTAATTGTCATTTCGAAAATAGCCATTTTTAGTGCTATAAAATACCTTCCAAGTTAAAATGTGAAAGTTTATACATTTACACCTCTTTATTACTGAAATATATTTCTTTTCAATAATGAAATAATTGGTTAAATGACGAATTGCATTATGGTAATTATAAAAAGGTACATTTAAGAACTTGCTTCTTTATCTCTCTTACGGTTTAATTCACACCTGTTCCATTTCAATTTCTTTCGATATTTATGGAAACAAAGGTAGTACATTTCTACCTGGCATCCTTGAAGGTTAACTTATAAAGAAAATTGTTCCTAAAAATTCACATTGCTTGCGATGTCCCAATCAATTTATCATTAGCTACCCTTCTACACAAAGGAATAGCTCAATATATATTTTTTTCTAATTGTTCCAGTGATACAGCTCTTTCAGCATCAACACAGTTCCCATTACTACAGATCCTTTTTTGAAAGAACTTTTGCTGATTTTAATGTTCTGAGCCTCTCAGTACAATCTCTGAAGTTGACAATTTTGACGGCTCTTATTATAAAGCAATGCCAGGATCATTCAAGCTACAAGACAGCACCTTTATCTCAGTCCATCATTACAACGAATACTATCAGGTAGACAGACACCAGCGAAGGTAAAATTTGAGACCAAACTGCTTGACTTGTTCAGAGCTCAGAATTACACATAAGCAATTTAGCTGGAATTGCTGGAAATGCATTAGCTAGTTATTGGTCTAAGTGGATGAAAACTTCAATATCTCTTTTCCGGTACTTGCAATAAATTTACAGCTCCATCTTTCAACCACTAAGCTGTTGATTCGACACATAGAAGTCTTATCTTAGAACAGCTGATTCATTCCTTTGTCCCGTCTTACCTTCAGACGAGAAATGCACTTTTGAAGGTGAACGTGTAAAGAATATTTTTCCTAAAAACACGTCCCATTTTTAGGGCAAAAATTTTGGCCACAATTTTAAAACAGTAACAAGTGAATCGAACACTTTTGCTGCCATATCAAACTTTTACATTTGTTTTCTAGATAAATGTAAAGAATTGTGAATGAAAATTCCTAAAAAGGAATGTTACAAAGGAATGTTCACAACACGCAAGATTCTTAGTGAATCCCCACGTGTGGTTTTACAGTCTAACAGAATGATGGATCTGAAAAAAATTTAGCAAGATATCTGAGATTGGGAAAAATATTAGAACAAAATCGATTTCATCTGTTACTGATTACATATATGCAACACGAAGGCCTCAGTTTGACATCAGATTATTACAATGGGATTATACGAGCCGAGCTCGAATTGACAAGTTGCCCGAAAGCATTTTTATTCAAGAGCAGTCTTCAAGATTCTCTAATCCATTTGACTATAATTCAACGTAACAAGAATTATTTCACAGAACGAGCCTGCTAGACGTAGTGAGATCAGTTACTGATGCAACAGCAAATTCTGCACGAGCTTTGCCGAAGATACTTAAACTCAAAATCCAACAAAATGTACATTTAAAACCGTTACGTTACATTTAAAATGTTACGTTGACACTATGGGATAACACAAATCTTTTAATTTTGACGTGTCTCTCAGACACTTGTGTTATCAGTACATAAGCAGTATTAGGATTTATAGTATATTAATTAAAGATCAAAAGTAAATAGTTACAGCATCAGCAGAATAAATATTGTAAAAAGTTTGTATTTGGTAACCATGCATAATATCTTCAATAAAGATCCCCTAAGCCTAATCATTTCTATTCATCTGTGTTAATTGTCCGAGTGATTGGCATCTTGATTGAAAAAAGAAAACAAATGTGTGTTGAAAAACAATTGGATGCTAACGGGGATTGTCAAATGTAGAAAAGGCTTTTTGTATTAGAAACGGAGCATATTCCAAAGTTGAAGCAAAATGCATTACGTTAGGTAGATTGAAATCGTGTAAGACATTTTATCCTGTGTGAAAATAGTCGGATATCTGAAAATGGAGCATTAAAAAATCTCACCATACTGGGACTCAGATTCATATTCTGCGAAGTGTATGAAAAAACTGAATGAGATCTTAAAGTAAAATAATTTAAGCTCCAACTTCTTTAGCACCAGAAAATTTGATTGCATTCCACATTGAAGCTGGTAATAAATGAAACGCACTAGTGCATATTCTCAATATGGACAAGCAGCATGAAAAATGCATTCCTCATCGAATAGGAATAGTTTGATTAATGTATATGCTCGGACAAATAATGGGCTCTCCGTTCCTCGACAGTTGTTTGATGCACCTTTGATAGTTATAATCGTAAGCCAACGTCCCCCCAAGACAAAATAAAATGGAAGAGATAAATAAGAAGAGAAAGAAATCACAAAGGCACTTCGAGTGTGTAAAGTCCGTACTTATCTAAAGGAGAGAAGCACCTCTCTGAAGGCAAATGGAACACACAATAAATGTCAAATGTTGAGTTTAATGTTGTCTTTTTCTAAAAGAGCAAAAGCCTTGTTAAATGAGGCCCAGTTAAGTAGCATTTATATAACTAGGAAAAGTATATCCTTGGGATGAAACCAATTTTCAGTGGGTTACGGCAAATAAGACACTGCAGATGTTATTTGTCAGAAGCTCTTTGCTTTCAAACGCAATAAGTATTCTGAATACAAGCCAGTCTACACGGATATGTCGAAGACAGGACATGTTATCTGTAGTGTTGTGTTATTGTTGTGGATAATGCCACCTGTCTGACGTAGTCAGAACGAGGCCCACGAAATTCATCGTGGCAAGGGGCTAGAAGTACGCCTGTCGTTGGCCTAGGCCTTGAGCACCATACAGGTGATATAGTTTGAATTAGCTCGAAGAAATTCCCCGAAGGGACGATAGATGGTGACCACCTATCTCCACCTCCACAATTTTGGCAGGGAACTGAATGGGAGGGAAATATTCTCCAGTCCCCTGCACTCGTGATTCTGCCCACAAGACTTTCGGATTCACTGATTTAACAAGCACGTACTCCGTGTGTACTCGGAGGGTATTTGGTGGCATCGGGCATCGAACCCAGGCCTTCCGGTCTGGAGTCCGATGCTCTGACCACTAAGCTATCCACGAATTAATGATACCATTCTGAATTTTACCCTAGTTGCATGTCTGCCTTTAGTGCAGAAGTAACAGTCATTCTTCTGTCACTTTAGTTCCTGTTCATTCCTGTTTATATCTTAGTTCCTGTTCATCGTCATTTTCGTGTGCACACTGACAGTAGGAGTGCTTTAGAATCGTTATACTCTTATACGGATCATACACATTCCACTGGGATGGAAATACTTCTACTTTAACACAATTTAGAAAGCAAGAATTTTGATATCACTTTTTATTAGGTACCGGGACACGTGGGTACACCTGGTAAATGAATTGGTTGATAATGCTGCAAAATCAATGTCTGATCATATGCAACAAATTTTCAGTTACCATGACTTGAAAGCTTCTGTACAGTGCTATATCCACCGTGTATGGCTAGAGACTTAGTATCAGCAAGTCATTAAAAAGCTACATCGTATTCATCTTTACATTAGTCATTGGGCAGCGGTAACGGCATGAAAACCAGATGTTCTCTTGACTCGACTTCGTATCAGACACTCGCGTTTAACGCATAAACATTTGTTGTTAGGAGAGAGTATCTTAGTATGCAACTTTTGCCAATGTTACCTCTCCATTTTACATCTTTTTAATAGAATGTTCTCATTATTCACCCAAATGAAACACCCTTTTTGAAACAAATCTTTCAACTTTAACTAATTTAGTTGGAAAAAACTTGCATCCAAATTGTTTTCCATTTTCACGTGTTCAAGTGATATTTTTATCAAATATAATTATGTTATAAATGTTATTATATCGTTTGTTTTTTATATATTAATTTCTTAACTGACTTCGTGAGAATTAAGAACACTTTTACGCTGCTACATTTCTAATAAAATTTTACTGTATTATATATTTTGTTTATAATCTGACTTTTCAATATATATTTTCATATTTATGTACACATATACACATATATTTATATACACATGTGTATGGGTATATATGCACGGTTAGACTTTTAATATTTTAACGAATGTTTGGCTCAGTTTAGTCGAAATCGACTCTTCCGCCATTAAACCATACACTCACTCACCCTTAACATCCTTGTGTATTCTGAGAAAATCTTCTAGAAGATTCTTACATTTTCTTATCAAATAGTCATTCTATAATCTTCTGCAGCTTTATCGGGCCATCTATTTTACTTGCAAAATGTGATGATTCGGCAACATTTCATAATCAAATTCGTAGCCAAGTTTGTTAGGTCAGTTAATTTTTCCTAACATCCATACACGCAAGATATAAACATCACTGTCAAAGCATCGCTTCCAACAATATCATGTTTGGTTTTGCAAGCCACCAAGTCGTTGTGGAAGGCATAAAAGTTACATCAATTAAAGGGCAGATTAACATAAACGTTATCAACTGAAGGGATAAAGTGCTAATTATTCGTATTGTTCCTTCTAGCACAATGACCACCACAATTTCACAAACCTCTAGGAACACGCACCCGAAACCCGCAAGGAGTAATACATCTACAAGTTTAGCTGAAACTTCAGTTTGTTGAATTCTCTAAACGTGATTGAAAACGCTTCAACTTATCTTCCTACATTCAATGAATCTGACAACGTAGTAAGGGGGAGAATGGGTAACAGATGAATAAATTTCCATTGTGTCTTCATACCTGAATCCAATCCATCACAGAATCAAATCACCACAGCATCAATCCACCACAAAATCAATCCACCACAGAATCAATCAGTCAAATCTTCCATTAATTTGACATGCATCTTGGAAGAAATTGCATACCTAAGACTATTCTCGGGCAAGTATTTGTATGTAATAAACTTGCTTTGGGCGCTACTGGGATAACTGCTATAATTTCCTGTATCGGATCATAAGATGAGTCCATGAGAGTATAGCAAGGCCGGTTAATATATTTCAGTTTAATGCCCCTTTGTCGGTATCGTCAAAGCAAAATGTACTATTCCTTCATTACCTCTGCAAGCTTTATACAGTCTGATTGAATAGCAATTTCTCTAAATTTGTGCTTTATCGGGATCTCATGGAAAGATATTGTTCGAGGCAAGTTATAACCAGCAGTTTCCTATAAAGATCTAAGCATTTTAAGCAAACATTATAGTGCAGTCTGTATGAAAAATACACCATCTCTAGCTACCTTATGTAGAACAGGAAGATATTTTTTTTATTCAACCATTGAAAATGACGGGGCAAGGGGTTTACGGGACAAGTTCCAGTTCTGGTTAACCTGCGTAAAATATTACCAATTAACGAGAATATAAGATCATTAAAATATGTTGCAACAAACACTTTTCAAAATGCTGAAACAATTACATATATTAATTTTACAAAGTACCTCAGGTGGACTAAAACGGGATCCATTGAACTAATCAAGAAGTTTATATTTAGTTCTTATCCCTTTTTACTATTTATGAAAGAACAGTCATATCTTTGTGATTACGTGGCAAGCTTATAACGCATATCTAAAGCTGAAAAAATTGCACCTCTTTGACAAAAGAAAAGAAAAAGATCGAATTAAAGAAATGATAACCATCTTCAGTATTTAAGCAGAAGTCAAAGTTTTATATTAACATTCATCACTAAAGACATAGCACATCGATGCAAAGCACCGTTTCCATAAATATCATGCTTGGCTTAAAAATCTAACAACACGTCGTACTTTCAAGTGTAAAGTTGCAGTATCACTGAGAATACAAGTCGATCGCTTTGGTTGCACTGGCATCTTTGTATGTGAAGGGATAATGTTGGACGCGTGGACGCCACGATAACACAGAATGCTAAAAGGGTGATTCTCGAACCCTTGAGGTGTTACCAGATCGTGCGATTTTTCGCGAATTTTGCTACTTTTGAAAGCGTTTCGCTTTTTTTTGTCCTATTGCTACTTCGTAAATTTTACGCTACTACACGTGATTATTCCGCTACTATTTTCTACTTTCAACCACACATAAAAGAGTTGGAACAAGTTCGAATAAATGACTTATAAGGGAAAAATCAACAAAAAAAATTTAGTGATTTTAGTCACCAATGAAAACATGGCGTAACTCCGAAATGACATGGAACGCTGTAGGAAGTTGATTTTGGATATGTGTTTTTGAATAAACTGACAAGAAAAAGTAAAATAATTTCTCCAGAATCTCCAAAAGTAATCTATCAAACATGTCATAATTATAAGTTCATGTGAGCAACTTTTAAACCGAATCCCTTCAAATTTCGAAGGGATCAATCAATCGAATCCCCCTGATATTTTCTTAAAATTGAAATCGTCCTTCTTTTTATGAACTGTCTTTAGAATTAGAAGACCAATCTAAATTGAACGTTCTGGAGAATCAATGGAGACAAATTTTTAATGTACGGTTGAAAGATGTTTTTCATTCAAAATATGAGCTTTTAAATGATGGAACACACATTATTTTGGTAAAACATTTTTAATATAAAAGACGCAGTTGGAAATCCGTTTTTAAGAGATATAGCTACATTTGCTTGAAAGCTTATAGCCTACGCATAAGTAATGCCACTGTAGAAAGGGTATTTTCGAGAGCGATCTCAACAAAGACAAAAAGAATCGAATTTGCCTTGGAACTGTTGGATTCAATTCTCAGAATCAAAATGACGCTGGAAGAACGAAGGACTTGCTGCGTTGATTTCATTTCATCGCCACAAATGCTTCAATATAATTCAGAAATTTGTACAAAAGACACAGTAGATTACGATATTGGGCAGGAAGAATTTGAATGTATTTTAAATAATTAAAGCATTTTAACGTATTTTTTAAAACAGTGTTACAAAATTGCCAAAATTAAAAATATATATATATTTATGAATTGCAAGTGAAAATCGATTCACTGCTTTTCCCCCTGAATAATTCCT
Source organism: Trichonephila inaurata madagascariensis (assembly GCA_019973955.1). Lineage (NCBI taxonomy): Eukaryota > Metazoa > Arthropoda > Arachnida > Araneae > Nephilidae > Trichonephila > Trichonephila inaurata. The sequence continues at coordinate 6,940 of BMAV01002605.1, read as the reverse complement.
ATTACTATTAAGAGAGTGTGAAACTGGATGGAGTAAGTGAAATAGTTGAAATTGATGAAAGTTTGTTTGGGAAGATGAACTATGGAAGAGGGAGAAGAGTGACTGGTAAATGGGTGTTTGGAAGAGTGCAGAGAAAAAACAAGAAATGTTTCTTTCGTGTGCTTGAGTCTAGAACGGAAGAGGAATTACTTAAGGTAATTCATGAATGGATCTTACCGGGAACCGCTATAATTTCAGACTGTTGGAAGTCTTCTGACTGCCTCTCGGATGTTCATTTAAGAATCAACCACTGACTTTTGTGGTTCCGAGATCGGTGTGCATACCAACTCCATTGAAGACACCTGGTCTGCAATAAAAAATGGCCTTCATAAAGCGCATGTCAAGGGGCAATTTGATTCTTACCTTGCCGAATACATGTGGTGACGATCAAACGGCCACAAAATGTTGGATAAAAACTTCAATAACTACATTGCATCCATCGCAAGGGTGTATCCACCACCCGAAAAAGACGAACCGCAAGAGTACGGTAAGTGCCTTTTAAAATGATAAATTTCATGTATTTCTTCGATTTAATCTTTGCGAAACGCTCATTTCGTCCTTTTTTTAAAAAAAAGTGTAAATCATGTACTACACACGGGTTTTTTAGAGTGCTTTTTTAAAATTAATTTCATTGGCTTCTCCGATTTTATCTTTTAAACTGATTAATTTCATGTATTTCTTCGATTTTATCTTTGCAAAAAACACACATTTCGTCCTTTTTCTAATGTAAAACATTTACTACCAACGGTTTTCAGACGTCCCTGAAGCCATTCAGGAAACCCCATTCATTGCATGATTTTTGCCCATTTCGGCCCCCCCCCCCTCCCCATCTGACACAAATGGTTTCCAAGAGTTTTTCGTCTCTGGAAAAACTTGTGTTTCTCAATTTGGAACGATTTGGCGAAAACATTTTGGAGCCAAGAATCACCAGTGGGTCCTGCTAGGATTTTACCAAAATATTATTCACCATTTCTGATGTATTTAACGAATTAGAGGTTGCCATCTTTACCGACATCTTGTTTATGAGGTAGGGAGACGAAGAACACCTATTGACTGGAATCTTAATTTCGAGCAATTCTTTCAGATCACTTGGAAAAAGTCGTTCAAAACTGTAGCTATGACAACTGGGTGGAAATAGCTCGAAAGGGTTGCTTGAAGGAAAAATTGTCCAAATACGTGTATGTTTGAAAAGACCTCAAGTCCCTTATCTAAGCAAAATGTATATATATCGAACATCCTAAATTAGTTACCGATTGCTTGTTCTTAAGGCAGCTGGTTAGGTCAGTCGGACGATAATTTAGGGGATTCTCTAGATATTTACCAGTTTTCAGGTTGTGAATATCTTTTCTCCTGTTTACCTGATGCCTCTATATACTATTGAACAGGGCAAAGGGTATTCAGTGGAGAAATATTTCATATGTTATTCAATAAGGATTTGAACTTGTATTATGGGTCAATAATAAAGCTCTAAAGGAGAAGAATATGATCATTTAACAGTCACTGACAGCCATATCTGAAACTGGCACCATCATGAATAGCATTGAAGGGGAGTGGTGGGAAGACAAGCAGGACATGAAAAATCAAACTGCTTCCTCGTTTGACATCTACCTAGTGATCATCGAAAATGTCCTCAGAGAATTTGACATCATGATAATCATATTGTATCTTTTGATGGAAAACGGTGACCCGTCACAATGATATACATTCAATTTTCCAATTTTTTTTTTTTTTTTTTTACTTTTTTAATAAATTCATCTACACGTAACGTTTGTCGTTCTGTGAGGAACAGTGACGTCCGGTTCTTTTAGACATGCCACATTTTTTCCTGTTCCAACAACTTCGAAATTAACAAACATTAAATTGTAGTGAATTCCAAAAATAATTTTCACGCTCTCACCAGATGGAGCTCTAAATAAATGAAACTGCGTGATCAATGACTTTGAGACAGAAATTTATGTAACAATTCAATATATCGAACAATATTCACCCAAATAGAAGAAATGACTTCTTAAATGTGTAAAAGAACACATCAACTACCACAACCAATTACCGTTACTCGTCAGCTTTTAAAATCTTCTCCAGGGGTTGCACCGAAATAGGAAAATGCCTAATGTAACTATCTACTTTACTAGCGTACGAAAGATGAATTTCCAAAATGGGAGAGCGGAATGCATAGGGAAACCCGGGGGGGCTCGCCCTTCATATTTAACAAAAACAGAAAACCACGATCGCACTTTTCAAAATGCTTCTCATGTTCAAAAAACCGGCTAATTGTCATTAGGAAAAAATAGAATACCACTTATATAAATGGAATTCGACATTTTCTTAAGAATGAAAATTCAAGAAGTGCACATTGAATTACAAATTATTCTTACAATCACAAACTTAAGGAAAAAATTAAAATCGTCTAATGAATTGGTACCAATACGGTCTCTTTATAATTTTTTAATGAAATATAACTCGTCGATCACGTTATTCGTGGGTTTTAGTCCTAATGTTCTTCGAGGACCTACCGTGGAGATGTATGTGAAAATCTATCGAAGATCAATTTTTTCCCATTAGCATGAACCCATTGGAGAGTGATGTGCTAATTTAGGTATCATCTTTGTCGCTTGATGTTCAGCATAGCTCTCTCATGTGCTTAGAAGTTTGACATCAACAAACTATCAATCATCGGACCCTCTGCCTATTTTTGATTCATCATAACAAACAATATTTGAAGACCATAAAACCATACAAATTAAATAAAACCACAAATAAACTACACCCAAACATACAGACCGTCAAAATTGCACATAATACTAACTACACGAATAACAGAAGACCACATCAAACCAACTCGATCACACGCGCACACAGCTGAAACAGATGTTCTGACGTTTCATTTCGAAATATCCGTTTGTACACGTGTTACCACAGTTCATTATAGTATTGTTAATAATACTTTCCATATATTGTAAGTCATCATCGAAACAGAAGTTCATTTATCATATTATTATGCAGCTTAACATCCTGAAGATAACTTGAAATCAAAATCCGTTACATATTGCATAAATCAAAACACTGTCCTTAAACAAACATCAATAAAAGATTTCTAAAAGCACTTCTTGAAGCTGTGAAGTATTAGCAACTTTTGAAGATAATTTCAACAATAAATACATCGAAACAGTTGTCTTCAAGTATAAATCGAAAGTTCCAAAGTTTTCCATTCTTGTATTCGTAAAGAATAAAGGCTGTCGACAAACCAGTTTAGAAAATTTTGTAGTCATGCCAAAATATATTTTCCGTATAAAAAATAATTTTAATTACAGTCCGATTATCCATTCATATCTTCGGATGTTTTATTTAGTTCCAAGAACGAATTATTCATCAGCCGAAATTTCGAACAATTGATATAATTTAGCTTTTATCGAAGTATCCAGTCATTTCATGCTCTTGGAAATGGCTTTATCCACAAGTTCAAAATATATTAGAAGTCATTTAGAGTCTTTATACATACCATTAACATATTCGATTCAGAAAGAAAGCACACTTCGTTTTACCACAAAGAAAACATCTCACTTCAAAATGAAATTTTTTTTTTCAGTGCTGACAAAATCAGGTTAGTCCAGATGCAAAACCACCACACAACATTCACTAAATGTGAAAATGCACATTCTCTTTGAAGACTTATCAGTTTTTTTCCGTTGCAGATGAAATCATTTAAGTCCAGATGAAAAACACCACACAGCTTTCAATACACACAGAAATATACATTTTCTGTCGTTAATATTAAATTGAAGAGTTCATAATTACACAGGTTTTGAATTAAGAAGATCCATAAGCAAAAGTAAACGTCAAGTGGGATCTCGAAAGTTCTGCATGAAAGGGTCTTATCCATCTAGTCATAAAAAAGAAAATTTATCGTTTTTTTTTTTTTTCACTGGCAAGTACGCTTATATCTCACCACCTCTCTTTTTCTAATAATTTTGCATAAAGCATTTTGATTGGCTGAAATGAAAACCTGTTTTCAGATGAAAAATAAAATTACTTCCTAGAAAAATAAAAAATATTCCAACAGGATTGATTCATACTTGAAGGGGGAGATATATGTTCTTCAACAATATTGCGAAATTAAAAGGATTAAAATATAAAACGTACAAAGAGAAAAAAAAATAGAAATCTGAAATGGTGTGCCAGAAATAATGAATCATCTCACAGATGTTTTATGGATTTATGTTCTCACTAAATATTTGAGCTTTAAAAAAAAATCTATATTATCATAAATGACTCAAATTCTAGATTGGTAGAACTAATTTGCCTAAAAACACAGAGATTAAAAAATAGGGTTTATTTTTTTATATTTTAATTTAATGCAACATATTTTTCATAATTGTTTTTTTTATTTTGGAGAATATAGAATTTAAACTGAAATTAATACTTTTTTTAAAAGAAATGCTCTATTATTAATATATATATATATATATTTACGTTTTTACATTAGCGCAAAGCTGAATGTAAATTTAACATGTTAAAACAGGAGTCGGCAACCTAGGGCACGCGGTACAATTCCCAGTGGCACTCAGCACTACTCTACAAAATTGTCAGTTTTTAAGTGGATGGATTCTTATTTGACAAACATTTTCAGAATTATTGACAATTGCGGAACTACTAAAAAAATATTAAATTACAGCTATTTTGTAAATTATAGAATGTCATTGCTGGAGACATTTAATTGTTTGAAGAGAAAATAACATGTACTCTGCTTTCCACTTTTGTCCAACATATCTAAGTAAAAAAATATTCCCTCGTATGAAAAATATTTCGAGTCCGCAAAGAAATTGTTTAACAACTGAATACTCAGAATCGTTTCAAATTGAAAGTCTCTAATTATACTCCTGTTTTGCGATATGAAAGTAGCTCTGTGCAAGTACTAGAGGTTCGCATTAAATTTTTATTTAACTATAATGAAGGAAAATATAGTCGTACTTCCATATAACGAACCTCTATATTGCGAATTTTTTCCTAGAACCAAGACCATTTTTTCTTGCCAAAGAATTATCACTAAATGATTTTTTTTCTTTTAACAAAACTCTTGAGACAAAATTTATATGTATATTCTAATTCAACTGACAGTAAGTACCAAAAAAATTAGTCATTTATACGCTTAGTCAAAATATGACTCAAATATAAAAATACCAATAATCATATCTATAATCACTGGATTACGTTGTCACAGTTTTTTCTATAAAAGAAAATTTAAATCAGGAACTGCTGATGGTAAATTTATGCTATTATGTGTATATACCGAGGTCCAAATGCCGGGCTGGGCAAGTTTGACTCAACCTTTCATCCCTTCACTGGGTCGATAAATGAGAACGAAGCTTGCTTGGGAATTTAACACTGGAGGTTTCACCCACCTGACCGAAACATCTGCTCATGCACCTCAGGATCAAAGGTCGCATATACTGAGTTGGGCAAAGTAGGCCTTGGTCTTCATGGGCTGTTGGGCCACTGAGTTAAGTAAAGTATATGTATATAAATTCCATGGCATTTAAATTTAATGATGGAACATTTTACAGCTGTTTATATCTTAAAATGAAAATATAAATTCCCTGGATCTATTAATAAATATGAATGTCTAATTTATTGTAGATTCTAACTATACTGTATTAGTAATTTATTGTCATTTCCTATTTTTAATTAACCAGTCACAGCAGTATTAATTTGCTTTTAATTTAAAATTAATGCAGTACGAGCTACTTTTGATTAATTTTCATTCGTAAACTATTTCCATAAATTTTGAAAAATCATTACACATTTGCTATTATCTTTCACAACATCTTCCGCTTGATTATTACGACGTTGTAGCCTTGTTGTTATGAGCAGGAACTCGTGGTCATGAGTTCGAGTCTTAATGCCCCTGAAGATCTGCCTTGTAAAGGGGCTGAAGCGTGTTCAATCTGAGGCAAAAAGTTCTCTCATTGGCGTGGTGTAGCTGTCTTTAGATGGGATGCCAGCAGGGCCTGCTCTAGCAGTTTTACCACCACGGATAAAAATGGAAAATGCCACCCCTCTCTCTAAAGCAAAAAATTATAATTAATATTTATATTGTCCTTAAAAATACAATATAATTCGAAATTAAGCACGTAATTACCCATTATGATTCACTGGTGTAGCTAGTCCTGAGTGAGCCCTGTATAGAAATTCCTTGAGGAATTCGAGGAGGGGGAGGGGGCTTTACATTTTACAATGCTTTGCTAACACAATTTGGGGTCCAAAAACTTGGCGGCCCCGTATCATTGATACTCCTGATACGGCAATATCTAAGCCCCTGTTATGATTTTAAATGTATTTTATGATGTATGAGAAGAAATAGCCCATTTCAGCATACCTTCTTCAAAAAAAGAGTGGATCACAAGTTGATAAAAACAGACCGTGGGGATCACAAGCGTCTTTATTTTAACTTATAGTAACTACACTCAAGTCTAAAATAAAACATCTCCTGTGGCTCTCTATCTACTAGAAATTCTTATTACCCTTGTCCCCTTTAGAAAGGCTAGTACCGGACATCATATGGGTGAACGGAATGTCCATTGTGACTCCACTCCTGGATGGGGAGAAAGTTACTAGTGAAAATGCGCAAACATATCAAATTTCCTAATTTAACATATACTCCCGCTTCGAACCCTTCAAGTTTCAATGTAAAAAAAACTAACATTAAACATACAGAGTACAAAATAAGGAAATAAGATACTTTAAATGAAATACCAAATTCATACCTAACAATATTTCAGAAAATATATCAAATTTTTTGTAACATAAAAAAATATTTTCCAAATTGGATCCAAATGCTGCCCTTAAAATTTGCCGTAATGGCAGGGGTCCGACTTGTCCGGCCCCTGATGCCAGATCAGGTGTC
>BMAV01002602.1:109953-164006 GCA_019973955.1 Trichonephila inaurata madagascariensis | reverse complement strand
CTTTCTAGATGCCCAGTGGTCGAGTGATAGCGTATCACACTTCCACACCACAGGTCCGAGTTCTCTTCCCGGGCTAAGCAACGTCGAGTCAGTCTTTCATCCCTATTGCAGTGGGTCGATAAATTAGTATCAAGTTTGCTTGGGGACTTAAACACTGGGGGTATCGCTTCAGACTGATCACCTGATCGGGACATCTGCTCATGCACCTCAGTGCCAAATGGTCACATATACTGGGATAGGCACAGTAGACCCTGGCCCTCATGGGCTGTTGTAGCACTGAGTTTAAGTAATTAATCTTTGTTCCAAAAACTTCATTCGTCGATGAATGATTGAGTGAGAGTTTAATAAAGTCGAACTATAAAGCAACACAAAGGTTATTGGCGACGAACCTTATAATTTTGAACCATGGTCAAGTGACGCGGATGACACCTGAACTGGTACTCCTCTCTCCAAACTTCCACACCACACTCGAAGGAGAACTTTGAGCCTCAACAGATTAAACATGCATCAGCCCCTCTACACGGTTAGTCTTCAGAGGTTCTGGGAGGGGGGCGGGGCTCGATCTCATTACACACCATCCACGATTCCCTAAACAGAACCACTACCTACCATGGCCTCGAATCATCGATGAATCGATGTTTTCTGTTTGTCCCTTGCTTTTTCGTTAAATTTTCTTTTGCAAAAATGATTCAAAAGATTTACAATTTTTTTCTAGTTTCTCTTTTCACTCTTTAAGAACCAGCCTGCACGCTCATACTGGAACACTCCATGTTCAGGGTGGGAGGGGGTATCAAATTTTTTTTATATATTCTTTCCTGTATCATCGGGATCAGTATAGTTTTAATAACCAGAGGAATGTAATATTTAAAGATAAAAATATTTCGGGTCTTAAAAGGATAAGAATGTCTAGCCCGCACAAACACAGTGACGTTTTCTCACGTGGCACAAAAAATCGACTTCTTCTTGTGGACAGTATAACAGCGTTCCCATGCACATATGCACCCCTAAATATTGAGGGGACCTTTGATCTAACATCGCCCTGAAACCCGTGACCGCGAGAAACCCAACGGCCGGATTCCACCCCTGCAAGACGGAAACTCCGAGTGTAATTTCAGGTGTCAAGAAAGAACCGCAAGATCGGAACAGAGTGGAAGAATATACCGTGGAAATCACCCCAGAAACGGTTTTGTGTTGCCTTCTCCCTCACAAATAACATATTCTCTTAACACTAATGAAGTACTCAATATTAGGAATAACTTCAGCGTAAATGTATATTCTGTAATTAATATAGCTGTGGAGTAAATAAACCAAATATTTTATTTTCTAACTCCCCGCTATCATTAATATTCTAAAACGTCACAACAGATAATAATGTGAGCTGGTCTCTTCAAAGGTTAAAATGTAATGCAGAAATGAATTACTTATATAACACTCAACATCAGATAAGAATGCATACTTTTTAGTAGCGAAAAGAAAAAGGTACGATAAATAATCCGAAAATCACAAATAATTAAATACTATAGTACAGGGATTGCGAACCAATGGCACGCGTGCCATTAATGGCCTGCCATACAATATTTTGGGCACGCCACCGATCAAAACGGTTTGAATTTTAATTCAAAATAACAATGTTCACTAAGAAGTATTTCGAACAAACAAGTGATCGGTAGCGGGGTGGCGGTTTATTCTATAATCAAGATGTTTTTAATGAGATTTTCTCAGTTCAAAGACTTATCGAAAATGCTCAAGTTTATCATGTACCCTGATGTGACTGCATTTGATAAACTGAACTTGTCCCAATTCTATTGGTTGGAAACTGAAGAATTTGAAATGCAATTCTGATTGATTTCAGTCTAGTTCAATATGGATTCAAAAATGTATTGAAACAAAGAAAAGGTTGGAATCCATTAAAACAGAAAAATTAACAAACAATATAAGTAAAAATGTTAGTAAAAAATATTTGGAAACATGGAATTCAATTCCAGACACAATTAACTATTTGAAGAATCTGGCTCATGCTATTTTAACCACACTTTCATCTACCTATGCTTGCGAGTCATTATTTTTAGAAATGAATAACATTAAAGGCTAGCTTTGAAACCGTTTGGAAGATTACTCCAAAACAGCATGCATTCTGCTATAAGTAATATCTTATAGTCCTAATATAAGTTATTTGTCATCTATATATATATATATATAATCTGATAATCTGCAACAACAGAAGTCACACTAATGTTACTTGTTATATATAATTTCTTTAACACATATAACTAAAACATTTACTACTATACAGTACACAGCATTTATTTTTCGTAGTAAATAAAGAGATTTGATTTGCTAGTATTTAGTTTTATTATTTTTCCAATAATCACAAGTCAAATTTATTTAACGGCACGTCTATACGTCATTAAACATTTCTTCAGAAAAAATGGCACGTTAAACCATGAAGGTTCACCACCCCTGCTATAGTATGCTGTATCAAAAATTTAACATAAGAAAATGAGTGAAACAAAAATGTATGTGCATTATCTATACAATACACTTATTGCTATTAAATGTAACAATAGCTGATTCGCAAAGAGCTATAAGAATTCTTAATTTCTTAATTGCACATCGATGCAATCGATAAACATAACTTTTCAACTATTCAAATAGAATCCTAAAGTCAGCTTTAGAAGAAGAGGAGGAAATATGTGTTTAATAACGGCATGAACTCAGAATGCATACTTTCTTCAGTCTTCGAGAACTAAATTCAACAGAAACACGCTGTGAGCGAAATGCTGTAATGTCACCATTAGGTGCGATATTCGATTAACGGAGAAAATTACATGTTGAGCATCATTTGAACTCCAGCGCGCATTTTCTTCGCTACGAGCTGATATTGGCAATTTGCAAACTAAATGAATACTAGCCATAACTATTAAGAACACACATACAAGTCAGGTAACTCGTAAGTTTTATTATCATTATTATTACTCAGCATTTCATTTTATAGGAAATGAAAAAAATGGAAATGTTCGCAGACTCACGTAAGGTGAAAATGTAATATTGCAATGCTGAAGTGCGTCATTGATTTTTATTCGAATCATTAACTGTCTAATCCTTTTTTTTTTTCAAACTTGTTAACTATTTTCTCTGTTTAAAGTAATGCGCGTTAAGGGATTTTTGTGGAATTTTAGTCTTTGTGTGCACACAATTTACTTTTCATATTATGCTGTTAAACATTCTGCTAATTTATGTGATCTTTGTTTTATAAAAAAAAATCTCATGTTTGTCAAATAAAACTGTTTTGAAATGTGTTTTTAGAATAATTTACTTAGGCGCTTTATAAAAAAATTATCCTTTAATTATTAATTTTTGTAATTATTGTACTAATGATAGATTTCGTTCAAAAAAATGAAACAATCAAAATATTAATCAGAATAGAATTTAACTGGTTTTAATTCCGACTGTCAAAGTTCACCTCTTTAGATTTAAGATAAAGTTAGTCTAGCACTGACAGTATAAAATTTTAAAATTTTGCATTTACTAATTCTGCTGATAATAAAATAAAAAAATTATTTCTTGGTAAATTATTTTTAAATTTATTGATCCAATTTCATACATTTGTCTTTTTTGAAGTTTCTCTGAAAAATTACAGTCAAACCTCCATATTATGAACTATATTGTGAATTTTTCTATAAAGCGAACTTCTTCCTGGAACCTGGAACATTTCTCGATTTTCTTCGTAAAATTACCTCCCAGTAGCGAAGTGCATTTTCTATGTAACGAACTTTTCTAGACCTTTCGTAATAGAGAAAGCTCTTCAATTTGTGAAGGCATTGGGATGTGACCAATTTCTAGGTAGCAATGGATGGCTAGAAAAAATTAAGAAAAGACACGGAAAAATACGCCTGAAGGGGTTTTTGGTGCATTGCAAAGATGTTAGACATATTATGAAACAAAGCATTTTTTCAAAAAAAAAAAAAAAAAAAAAAAAAACCTCCAAAAAAATTAATTGATTTTATGAGTAATTGAATTTAAGAACGCTTATAGTAATGCATGCTTAGAATATTTCTAGCTATAAAATAAACTGTGTGTTTAAATTACTTGTATGCTTTAAATTAGAAACTGTCCTTAAAATCCATTAAGAAAATAATTAAATATAGTCCCCCCCCCCGATTTTCTTTTTTCTTGTTTTACTTGTAGTTTTCCTTTCCTTTTTTTACGGGTATTATATAGAAAATAAATAAATATTAATTCACCCAAAAAGGTGTGAATAACTCATTTTTTTAAATTTATAATGTTTATGAATTTAATTTGCTTTATGTGGTTTATTAAATATATCTAAAGACGAGCCTCTATATAACGAATTTTCCATTTAAAGAACTTTTTTTCTGGATTTAGCGACTTCGTTAAATAGAGGTCCAACTGTATTTTAATATTGATATAAGGGCTGATAAATTAACGATCAGGATTATAAAGAATCCTTTAAGGCTGTCTTCGGTAAAAGTAAGAGAGCTTGAACTAAACGCGATGCACATTTTCATACAGAAAAAATGCCTCAATTTCTATGGAAATTTGTAATATTATAACTCATACCTTTGTTAACAATATAGTGTTTTTAAAAATGCCAAAATATTCTATGAATACTTTCTTTTTTGTTTTAATACTTGAAGGTATAGCCCATTTAACATTACGGTGTAGGAAAAAAAACGGGAAACACATTTTCTACCAGAAAAAATTAATAAACTCGGTTAAAAACGGGAAGTATGATAAAAAATTCTGCTCTCTAAAGGAGAGTGAAGCCAGAATATCATATTAATGTTTCATTTCTTTTATATCTAAATAAATGTTCCAAATTTTGGTCCTATTCTTTAACATTAACCGAAGATAGCCTTAAGGAAAATGCTGCCAAGGCTTAAAGTCCTTACATTGATGTAGTTTGGAAATTCGGAGTTTTAGCTGAGATATTATCATCACTTGACCATGATTCAAAATTACCAGATCCGTCTCCAATAGTCCATATCCAATAGTCCAATAGTCTCCAATAGTCCATAATAATCCAATATTGCTTCTAAGAATTAGTCAAGTAACTAATAATGCAGGAGCTACTGATATTAAAATTCTTCACATAGCATAACATAGAATTTAAATATAGAAAAATACTGTGTGAGAGGCCTGTTACCAATATATCTGTTATGAGCGGATCGTAGAACTACATGGTAAGAAGCGAATGAAATTGTTCTCTTTTATTCTTACAAATTAAACTTATTGCAAAGGAAATCGACATAATTCTATTAAAAGGAATTTTGTTGACTGATATTAGAATTTTTTCTAAAAAAAATCCACATGAATCTATATAATATAATTTATTTTAAATATTTAAAAATAAAAAAAGAGGTATTCTTTGTTATTACTTGCAGCTTTGTGCTTTAAAAGTGTTATTTTAATTTTTTTTTTTTTTATTTTTTTTGTTAAAATTTAAAAAAAGGATCCTGGAAAAACATTTTTGTTTCAGATGACGTATGAGAACTTTAAAAAGATCCTTGATTAATTTGGATTATTTTTTTTTCTTTGGAATTTTCTTCTCAAAATAAAAAGGTTTTAAATTGTGAGTGTTTTAGATTAAATAATAATTTATCCAGTATCCACTTAAATATAAAATCAAGATAAAGGTGACTTCAAGACAAAGATATAGTTTTTTGTATTTTCAACACATATTTATATATGTTTTGATATTTTTACTCTAAACAATTTGTGACATTTTAAAGTATTGATTCCTATTTAAGGAGAAAGGGATGAATTTTTTCTTGTCATATTAAGAGAAATTCAATAATTTAATAGTTCTTTTTCATAATTTATCAATTAAAAATCGAATACTTTCTTTAATTTACTAGCATAAAAGGAAGTCAGTTCTTGTTCTAAGATTATTTCTACCTCTATTTTCCTAATTTACTGAGATAAAACTACTTCCTTTATAAAATTTGTATCGTAATTAACCCGAGAAAACTCTTCATTTAAACATAAATAAAATTGCGAACGTTTTTTTAATTAAACGATTTTAACTAATTATGCATTAATTAAAATGTTAAGATCATATTTCTGTTGATGAAAAATTATTTTACGTATGGATTTCAAAATAATGATATTAAGACTAGAATTATTTGAAATGAGTATTTTATGTAACACATGACATTTTTAAAAAATATACTATGCTTTTAGGTAGTCTTTTTTAAAAATTTAAATCTGTTAGTGTTGAAATAATTTAAAGTCAAAAGACCAATGAAAAGTACAATTTTATAAACTGTGTGTAATTTAAGTATAATTTTGTAAAATTACACTTTTTTCTGAACTTAAAAATTTAAATTACGTAAAATTTTTGTCTACCTTTTAATACTACCCAAAATAAGTTAAGACACTTTCATAGGCTTTTTATCTCATAAATAGACGAAAAACGAGAAAATAAGCAAATATTTCTCCCCCCTCAAACCAACGAAATCTTAAGATTTGATAATACAATTCCTGACTTCCACGTCTAAAGTAAAATACCACGCTTCATCATTTGCATTCATTGCCAGAAAACAACTCCTTCACGTTTAGTTCCAAGTCCCAATTCTCCTTTTTTCCAGCTAAGCCTTCTTCTTTTTCCTTTTCCTTCTTTTCAATAATAAATAAAATAAAATAAAGTCGTAAGGGAACATGTAGCAACTTATGTATATTCTTCACTTGCTTCCTATTTATTTGATTTTTTCTAAGTTCCAACCGTCATAAAACTTCGTTTATGAATGTAAATCCTGCTGATTTCGGAAAATATCCATACGTCATTTTAAGCGTACATGTTTGTTAGCTATAAAAGCTGGTGCTCATCAAAAACATGCAAAGGAAAAATGTTTAAAAATGGAAAAGAACATGAACAGAGAGTTTATAAGATAAAAATACAGAATGAATTCTTTTTTTTTCCCCGTCTCAATCCCAATTTCACTTCATATTCACTTAAGAGAAATGTAAATATATTTATTTTATTTTTCCTGATGCCAACATTATTACCCCTTTTGATTTCTTTTTATGTATTATAAAAAGGGAGGAGAAATCTGGCAAATAAGTTTGCATTTAGAAGACGAAAGGAAGGATTCTTCTTAAATGCACACAAAAGTAAAGATAAAGAGATATATATAAAAAAAATTTTTAAAAGAACAGTAACTTTCTTTCTTTCTTCTCGCACGGAAATGAATGGCTTCGAATTTAGTTCTTTGTGCCAAAAGTTACGTGAAAGAAAAGTATTAGCGCTGATAAGGGGGTTACTTAAGGAATCCGAGAAAGAATTGTAAATCAAAGAAGAATTTATTTAGTTTTCTATCACACACAGAGAATTATTTCCTACGTGTTTCCTCCAAAAAAAATGAAAAACGAAAGCTTTTCAAATCTTTAAATACTTCTGGCAATACATGCGAAGAAAAAAAAAAGTTAAACAATTGTTTATTAATGTTTTTACCCCTCCCCCCCCCTTTCATTCTTTCTTCCCTTAAAGTTATGAACACGTAGTAGGATTCAAAAATTCCAAGACTGAGTCTATAACTTAAAAAATATTACCGATTAAACTGCTGAAACACATCCTCTTTCGAATTAAGACTCTTGAGTAACACACTTTTGCCATGGCTTGTAAAAGTCATCGAAACATTTCTGGAATCCATTTTTAGCCATGTTCTGTAATTTAGCCTGCGATGCCCTTTTAACTTCATCTGCAGATTAGTCTTCATTTAATATGCGATTAACTATAATCTGTGACACCCTATGCATGTTAAAATCTTTAGTCAGTATTCACTGACATGTGGCCGAGGATATCCCAGGTGATTCCGCTATTGTTTGAAGCCTGTTCTTACATGTCGCCGCAGAAACCTTTTCGATGTTTTCAGTGGTGCGGGAAATCTGTGGAGCTTATAGAGTGTTTGTCATCTTCGACACTTTCCCTGCCTTCTCAGAAACTTCGATGCCTTTTAAAAACTTGCGTTCGTGACAATGTATCACTGCCTTACACCTGCTTCAAAATTTCGTTTGTCTCCGTAGCACTTTTACCCAAATGAACCCAAAAATTAATATCCACTCAACAAGCGCAATCGTCGACGACTGAATACACCCGTCTAAAAAAATACGTTGCCATGGCAACCCGCCGACTATGTGATTTGAGACAACTTTTTTTAGAAAAGGGGAAGAAAGCAATAACACAGAAATATTATCGCACTCGCTCTACCCCAGCATTAAGAAAAAATGTTGCTTAGTAAGGAAAATTTGGCAATACTATTGTCTAGGTAACATATTTAATTGATTAATTTCAAGAAACTCAAGTTCATGTAAGTATGTGAAAAAAAGCCATTCAAAATGTGAAATATACATTAATAATAGGTGTAACCATCAGAATTTTGAATGCAAGCCTGCATGCCTTGTATCATACAGGTGCTAGATGTCAGTTTGTGGGACGGAGTTCCATTCCTATTTCACTTGGTTAGCCAATATAGGGGTGGTTAATGCTGGTTGTAGTTGAAGCTTAAGTTGCCCTCCAGTGATGTCCCATTCAAGCTCGATTGGATAAAGATCTGGTGATCTTACAGGCTAAGGCAGCAGAAAAGTATCAGTACAGCTACCCATTGCCTTTTTCAATTCCTACTATTAGCTCACACTCTCTATATATTTATTTATTTACCTTGCTGGAATTTTCAATCGTTAATAAAATACATTTAAAAGCGCTCAATTGAGCTGAAATTTTATATACATGATTCTTTTGGATGACAATACAGTAATTTAATTATAATTAATAAAAATTAATTGATTAAAACTAATTATTTAAAGAATTAAAAATGCGCACACAGCCACGTTGACATCATTTTTGGCGACTTAGCGACCCTTTTGGTGACTTGTGTCAAGACTTGAAAAGGTTTCCTTTCTCACATTTTAAAGAATTCAGTTGAACTGAAATTTTATATACATGATTGTTTTGGATGACAATACGATACTTTAATGATAATTAATAAAAATTAATGACCACTTAATGTTGTGTGATTCCGTCACATGTATTTACATATTTATATTAATTGAAACTATTTAATAAAAAGTAGCTAAAATAAAAAATTTTCTTTGTTGATCTAAGTATTAGTTGACTAAAAATTTTTTATTATATTACTTATTTATTATCTCTTCATTAAATGAGAACATAAGTACCTTTGTCTTGTTTAATAGGCAGTTATTTTTAACCCCTTCCAGTTCATTTTATTTCTGAATTATGAATAAAAAAATGTCAATTTTTGTATGCTTTTATCAAGCATACATATCTATTTAAACATAATCGCACCATTCGCATACAAAATTTCCTAAGCATTCGTGGAAAAAATCGATTTAAATAAATGAAAAGTTTACCTGTAAAGTTGTCTTTCTGTGTATGGCAAAAATCAGTAGATTTTGTAGTCAATTCACACGAACTATAAATATAAAGCTTAGAATACCTAGCTTTTATTTTGAATTACAAATTTTATTTACATATTTTACATTTACATAAATGCTTAGGAATTAATTAATCAAAATTTGATCGTGTATGCTAAATTCAAAAATACGGTACTGCTCATAACCCAATATTGCAATCCGGACAGTAGAATCTTGTTTCTCTTCTTACCTTCTTACCTTTCCTGTCTCTCTTTGGGCAGCAAATAATACACTGCCAAGATGGATTAGTTTTCTTCTCTGTTGGAGGAATGTAATCAACAAAAACAAAGTAAGGGTGAAGGAAGTACTCAACAGAAGGACGTTATTCAGAAGAATGCTATAGTTATTCGATACCATAAAAAGCACATGTGAAACAATTCGGTAAAGACCGATGCACAGTGTAAATTCTCACAGTGCTCGAGCTATACTCGGGATGAACCAGTATGATACGAGGATGGTACCTTCCCGAGTTCAGCTCGAGAAAAACTGGGAAGGGATTAATAACGAGATGAATAATGTTAGTTCTAATAGTATTAGTTCCACCGAAAAGCATTGTTAAGATCATCACGCATTAAAATGGATCTAAAAATCATTCAAAAATGTAACTTGAAAATTTGGAAAGGAAAGCATTAATTTATTCATGTTTTTACTTCTTGTTTTAAATCAGAGAAATAAAACGCTACAAATTTTCACATTGTTTTAATGCCATTTTTTTTTTTTTTTTTTTTTTTTCTAATTTAAATCTTGCTAGAATTCGAGAATTCATGGGCTATCACTTTCAAAATTTGGTTAGATGGCAAAAATGGGACGCCATCGAAATTCTACATCATTTGAGATCCAGCTGACCTTAACATGCCCTCATTCCATAATATGCTCGTTTGGTGTGATTACAGGACTTTAATCCATAGCCCTTCGGCTTTTAAGCTGATGAATCTATCAATATACCCAAAAACCTTTCTTTTTAATGCATTACTAGCTAATTCAAATGTTTTAGTACGGGCAGTATACAATTTTTGAAGTTTTTTTTTAAATTTAATTATCTATCTTTACAATAATTACTCACAACTTTGTAATATTTTACTTATAAATACATATACTTCGAAATGTTTTTATAATTTAAAAAAAAAAATTCCTAAAATTCCAAATGTTGAAGTCTTAATAAAGATATTTTTCTTTATAGTTTACTGTGATAAATTCTAAGGAACAATTTTAAGTTACCGGTTTAGTTAAAAGTTAAAACTACTTTCGAAATTTAGGTGTATTTTAATATTTAAAAGGTAATAAGTAATTAACATACATTTTGCGAATTAATATCTAATAGGTCTGAATAATTACTTAACAGGATAACTCTCCCACGCGTATTCCTTTAATTTTTAGAATTCTACCAATAATCTTCCGGGAATAGACCATTAGGAGAATTTTCCGGAAAATCGTTATATTAATGGTTATTTCTATAAATAAGGGTTTCCTTAATGAGATCTATTTCAATGTAATTAGTGAGAAGTTCAATTTTTGAAAGTGGCAGATGTGATTGAAAGGGAAAATCGAACTAAAGATTAGAAAAAATAGAAGTTTAACTTAATAAAATTAATTAGAATAACTAAACATAAAATAGTATATTCTACCCTTACTATTTCAAACATTTTAAAAATAACTTTTTTAATTTTTTTTTACTATTCTAATGGCTAAGTTTAAGCTAAATCGTTCGGTAATTTTTTTTAACAAATATATATATATATATATATATATATATTCCATTTATTCTATTTTAAACGAAACAGAATATTTTTTAGAAAAAAACTCTTTATAGTAAAAGGCAATGCACACATTTTCGTTAAACTTCTACTCAAGACATATTAATGCATTTAAAAAAAATATTCAAATATTTATTTTAAATGTATTACTTTAGGAAGGCCCAGTGGTCGAGTGGTAGCGCATCACGCTTCCCCACCACAGATCCTGGTTCTATTCCCGGGCTGGGAAATGTCGACTCAGCCTTTCATCCCTATTGCAGGGGTTGATAAATAAGAAACAAGCTTTCTTGGGGACTTGCTGGGGATCTCGCTTCAGAATGACCGCCTGATCGGGACATCTGCTCATACATCTCAGCGCTCAATGGTCACGTATACTAGGATGGGCACAGTTGGCCCTGGCCCTCATGGGCTGTTGCGCTACTGAGTTTGAGTATTACTTTAGTTTTGGTGATATTATTATCTTTGGTGAATATTTTGAGATATATATTATGCTTATTTTATTTATATTTTTAGCCCTTTATCTACAGACGATACTTATAAGTATTCTTACTTTAAAATTACATAGAATAACCATTTTTACGAATACTCTGACGATATTTTCAGGAATATTCTTTTAAATCGACTCTTCCAAGATATATGACTGCACGGGTTTACTATGACGAGTATTTTAGCGGGGAGGCGAATAGTTTTATAGCAGAAATTGCTTTTTATGCTGACATTTTGATCAGGTAGTGAAGATTGTCATTTTTGTTCAGAAAAAGTAGTTAATGTCAAATAATGTTAATGACGACCTTAGAAAACGATTTAAATATTTATTTTATGTAAACAGTGTATATAGTTAATTTTACAGTTGTGAATACCTTTAATTAATTAATTACCTCTAATGGATTACATTTTCCAAAGTTGAGTATTTTGTTTATGTATATCCCTTAATTTTCAATGTAGTGATCCCAAAAATATACGGTAGATAAAGGGTTAAATATTACACTTTTAAGAGAATATTAGACTTTCGACTTTTAAAATATTATTCCGCTTTTAAAATGTAAAGTGTAAAAAAGTAAATGATATCTTTTTGCACATACAACACACATTCTTGCGATGTTATTAATTAGAAAAAAAAATTTAAATAGTAACTAAACAATTAGATTCTTTCGAAATAACCGAATTTTTAATCACTCAAATATAAAAACACGATGAAATAAGAAACCTAGCAGAGCCTTATCTTAATATGAGAAAAATCAGTAGATGAGATGTATATCTTCAGAACTTAAACGCGATTCAAATTTCACAACTGAAATCTTTATTCAGCTTCATATTGTTAATCAATCAGTAAAGTCCGCCCCTATGCAGGCTATTATTCAACTGTTGAATGTTAGCCTAGTGGTAATGGTGAGACATAGCCATCCTGTGATGACCATGTCTTGCCGGTTCCGCGTAAGCTAGAGGTGTGGGATTATCAAAATGATGAGACATAATTCTTAATACAACTTTTATTAAGAGTAACTTATAATACTTAAATTCTAATTTGACAATTATTAATTAGAGTGAGAGTCAAGCCCAAATTAAATCACGTATTTAAGTCAGATCACGCAATTAGATCCTCTATCTCAATTATCCTAAATAATCCTGTTATCTAATTACTTATATCTAATATTACCTTTTCCAGTTCTGGTCCCTTGACCTAGAGAATATAATCTATAACTTTATATTTGAAGATTCTTGATCCGCAATGCAGCTAATTCTTGATCCTCAAGATTCCACACTAAGCTTTGTCACGCTATTGATCAGAATGATTCCACACTACAATCTCTGAGCCTGCTACGCTATGCTATGCTATGTTATGCTATTCTAGGTTTGCCACGCTATCCTTTTATAGTATATCTCATTTACATATTCGATCCGTTTCTCTTCTTGGTATTGGGTTGGAAAGTTTTGCCATTAATCGTGGCCGTCAAAGAACATAGGAGTCATGTTAATCAGAAAGACGCGAGAGACGTCACAATGGTTACTAACTCGTGGCCAATGTGTCACGGACTCGAGTCCTGATGACAATGAAGACCCGCCGTGTAGAGACTCAAAGTTCTCCCGTTGGTATGGTGTGGTAGTTTGGAAAGGATTGAAAGGAAGGTGCCGGGGCTCAGATGTCTTCATCTCTTGACCCAGGTTCAAAATTACGAGGTCCATCCTATTTGGGTAAGCTTGGCTCCCTTGGTCATTCTGGCAATAGCCCTCGTGTTGATTTTTTGTGCGATGTTAATAAAAGACTCACTCTGAAGCAACACTAGGGCCACTGTCGACGAACCTTGTAATTTCGAAAATAATCGAGGATGATACCCGAGCTAGCCACCACTCTCCGAGAACACTCCCACCACCCCTATCTAGAATGTAGAGGGACATGTAGGCCCTCCTGTTGCACCCCATTCTAGTGGATAACTTTTTTATTATTTCAATTTATTATACTAATATTCCAGCCTTTCTATGGATAGATCCGGTCTCATTAAACTGACTTTGTCAATTGTACACAATGCTGAGTTACAATGAACTTTCCAACAATATTCTCTTGAGCAGCTCACATGCATCTGCACATTTACTTGTATATACGAGGTAGGATTGAAAAGTTTCCGGACTAAGCCTATAACGTGAAAAAAATTTGCAGTAGAAGGAATACGATAACGTTTTTGTGTTACTGCATTCTTCCCCTTTTCTAAAAGTGATTTGAACCGTATCGAGTGGTAGGTGACTTGCCACCGCGCCTTGTTTTGTAAACGGATGCCTTTAGTAACCGGCGATTGAATGAAATGATGTTTTTGTAGAGCAGAGAATGAATATCAAATTTTTTAGAGTGCTACGGGAACTTACAAAATGTTGAAACATGTGTATAGCAATAATACATTATCTCAAACGCAAGCTTTTAAGTGCCATTGACGTTTCAGGGAAAGTAGGGAAATTGTCAAGGACGACGAACGCTCTGGGCGTCCGCAGACTTCCCGCACCGTTGAAAGCATTGAAAAGGTTTCTGCGGCGGTATGTTAGAACAGGCTTCAAACAACGAAGGGGTGAAAACGGAAACAACTGTTTCGCCACAGCCTCCTTACTCTCCTGATTT
This sequence comes from Trichonephila inaurata madagascariensis, assembly GCA_019973955.1. Taxonomy (NCBI): domain Eukaryota; kingdom Metazoa; phylum Arthropoda; class Arachnida; order Araneae; family Nephilidae; genus Trichonephila; species Trichonephila inaurata. The sequence continues at coordinate 149,693 of BMAV01002602.1, read as the reverse complement.
CAACCCCTGTGTCTTCAGAATATTTCCAGAACAGGCAAGTCGCTTTCAGGGTCGTCGATTCCAATCTACAGATGAAATTTAAAGTGCATCGTAGACTGAATTAAAGGACATGGCTAAAAATGGATTTTAGAAATGTTTGGGTGACCTTTACAAGCGATGGCAAAAATGTGCTGTCGCTCAAGGGTATTATTCGAAGTAGGATGTGTTTCAGAAATTTAATTGGTAATATTTTTTAGTTACACTCAGTTAGGGAACTTTTTAATCCTACCTCATACATTACATATTATTATTCAATCCCTTTATTTTATTTAATCAGAGAGTTAACATTTAATGAATAAACATATTATAATTAAATGGATGAATGGTGCATATTTCACCGTTGTCTCATTGTCGTTGTTTTTGATTATTTGCAATGTTTTAGTAATTTCCATTGTGTGTTGCATAAATGTTCCTTGGAAAATTTACTTTAGAAAGTTATTCTGCCTCCTTATTTCTTGGAGCATTTCTTTTAATTGGCTACACTCGTCACTAATAGCTTAGATATTCAAATTATTTACGGATTTTCAGTGATTGTAAGTGGAATCAGAGTAGTCTGATAAAGGGGTTGCATCTTAATGGTCCTTCTACCTTCTATTCTTCCATAGAACAATGGAAGAATAGAAGCTAATGCTTGCTAATTGCAAATTAAAGCCGTGTCCTCTTTTCAATTAATGTAGTATTTCAGAGAATTGGTGCTAGCTAGGTTAATACCCTCTTAGAGTAAGCGTAAATGAAAATTTCGATATATCTGGAATTTGTATAAGACCTTTTATATAGACTTAAGCCTAACTAAAATGAACCCCTTCCAGGTTTATTTTATTACTGGATTATGGATAAAAAAATACCAAGCTTTTTTTATGCTTATTTTCAAACATACGTGTCTTTTTAAACGTAATAGCACCAGCCGCATACAAAATTTTGTAAAAATTAATATAAAAAAAATCTATTGAAATAAATAAGAAATTTATCCCTGTAAAATTGGCTTTCGGTATGGCAGAAATCACTAGACTTTGGAGTCAATTCGCCCTAACTATAAATATAAAGCTTAGAACACCTAGCTTTTATCTTGAAAAAAAATTTATTTACATATTTAAATAAATGAATATGAATTTATTAGTCAAAATTGGATCGGGTATGATAAATTCTGAAACAAGGTACTGCACATAACCCAACATCTCAATCTGGGCAGTAGAATCGTGTTTCTCTTCTATCATTTTCCCCTTTACTGTCTCTCATTGGGCAGCCAAATAATACACTGTCGTGTTGGATTAGTTTTCTTCTCTGTTGGGGTAGTGTAGTCAACAAAGTGTCTGTAGTGTCTGACTACTGTTTGGCGGTAAATTTTTTGAGTTGCCGACGTTCCCGCATCTGAGGGGAAGGGGTTGCTGTTTTGGAGGGAGAAGGTGATTGACCCTCGAGCAAGGCGGTTAGGGGGGACAGACGGCCCTTGCTTATAAAAGCGCGGAGCTCTGGGCTGTTGTGGGGGTTAAGGAAATTGAATTCCTTCTGTAATAAACCGACGCATACCTCGTGGTTTGCAGTACCAAGAATAGAGTTTCTTGGGAGAAATTTTTAACACGACAGACTGTATTTGTTTGATGATAGGGAGAAGTAGTTTAGAAAGTAAATTGAGAGTATATTACAGTGTCTTTCAGACATGTGTGAAGGGGGGGGGGGGGTTGCTCAACAGATGGGCGTCCTCTTTTTGCAGAAAATTTCACCGATTGTTGCTTTTCAATTATTCGAAACCATAAAAGGCGCATGTGAAATAATTAGGGAAAGACCGATTGCAGTGTAAATTTCCACAGTGCCCGAGGTGCACTCGGGATGGATCAGGATGGTACGTTTCACCTGCTCGAGCTCAGCTCGTAAAAAACTGGGAAGGGGTTAATAAGGAGATCAATAGTGTTGGTTCTATTAGTATTAGTTCCACTGAAGAGCATCATTAAGATCGTTGGACGTTAAAAGGGATCTAAAAATTGTTAAAACATATAATTTAAAAATTTGGAAAGGAAAACATTCATTAATTCATGTCTCTACTTATCGTTTTAAATTAAAGAAATTAAACGCTGCAAGTTTTCATGTTATTTTAATGCCATTTTATATAGACTTAAGCCTAACTACAATTCAATACATCAGTGGTCCCAACCCCCAGGACACTGACCAGTACATGGTACCGGTCCATGGATGCCTATTTTATTTATCGTTGTGTATTTCTCTCGGGTTAGTGTGAATTTCTATGGGACTTTGTATTCCACGTTAAATGACTTTATATTCATTTTTGGTGTAACTGTATTTTATTCTGAAGGCATATTGAAATACAATTAAATTTAAAATAATTAAATCAAAACAATCTAAAATATAAGCAAACAATGTCCCTTCCTTTCTCAGCGAGCCACGGTAAAATTATCAAACCTTGACCGGTTCGCTGCAATAAAAAGTGTGATTAGTACTGAAATAGATCATAAGTTATTATAGTAGTCACCAATTATATTTAATAGCAAGTCATTTAAAGTATAAATTAATTTTACAAGTAATATAATACTATCTGAATATGTTAATATTATTGTGCAACAGACTATATTTTAATGCATGTTACAGAGCTCCTACTGTTTCATGAATATCAATCCATCTGAACTATAAAAGGGGTTGTTCTAAACAGCAAACAAGGGGATAGATGTAAAGTGACTGTAGTGCAACCAGTCCTAGCGTTAAATTTCATAAAGCATTACAAAACGTACTCTTGAGAACCAGGTTGTCTGTGAAGATAACGTTAATGACTGTCAACAAATCATACCGCGCGGGGTAATTTAAATTTCATTTTTCATTTCAGCTTCACTTGTTTATGATACTAATTTCGCACATTAGCTGTGTTAGACAGGGTCTTTCCCTAAGACTTTTAGAAGTTTTCTAATTTGGTATCAGGAAATAAGTTGCTCCTCTAATAGCTGTTTTAGTGGCCTGTGGGATAGTTGATACGAAATGAAAGCTTGGGCTTGTAATCAGTGTTCATCGTAAAATAGACGACTAAACGTATCTTGAAAACTTTACGGATGCGTTTTAGAATGAAATATAAAACTCAATTTTATAAGCTGCATTAAAATCTTTATTTAAAGTAAAACTTGTTTTAAAAAAAGATATTTTTTAAATTTTATAAAGTTGTGACGAAATTATATTTATTATTGAATGCTTAATATTTATACAAAAATGCTTTTTAAATAGATATTTTATGATATTGGATAATCAGCCCTACTTTACCTTTATAATTTGTAAAAAAATATGTATGTAAATATATTATCTTTTACCATTCAAATAAATATTTTAACAATTTTAAAAAGTATACTCATTTTGGGGATTTTTTCCCCCTTTTCCCTCATAACAGGTGAATTCTTATGATATAATTTTTTAAAACAAAGTTTTGGGGCAGACAAGAGTTGCATTTCCTGTTCCTCCCTTCTTTTCGTAACGGGAATTCTATTTACAGAACTCAGTGACTATTGTAATCCTATGAGAGATCATTGATATTTCATCATCTTTTTTACTGGAGCTACAATCTAAGACTCGAAATATACTTATGGTCGCTTTATAGAAGGCACAATCTGAGTTTTTCAGTGTTTCTACCTAATTATTAGACAGTGAATCTTTGAAACTAACCAACCAGCATTATTATAAATGAATTTTATATAATAGAGGTTTTAGAACTTGAGGCATATATAGGAATTCTATATTCTATTCGTTCATGGACTACCATATTAGATAAAAGAAGCTCTTCCTTAAAAAAATAGATTAAAACTTTTTTTTTCTTTTTTTTAGATTTGCCAAAACATTTAGCATTGGCTTGTGCATTAGCATTCATACTTGCCTGTTATCCAGAATTACTAAGGTTAAATTCCAGTAACTTACTGTGCAGCTTTATTATAACTCATTAACTAATATTATGTGGTTATTTGAGGTGGATTTCTCTCATTTTTATATTATTTGCATTTGGGCTACAAATTAAAAGCTGTGGCAACAGATATTCTTTTTCGACAATACTTTCTTCAAAACGGATCTTAGTATGGTGTGGAAGTTTGGAGAAAGATTCTACGGTCCTTGTCCCTTGACTGAGGTTCAAAATTAAAAGGTCCGTCGCCAACAGCCATAGTGTTGCTTCAGACGGTGTGTAGTTAGTCCATAATTCCATACACCTACAGATGGAACAAAGTTCTGAAGCACCATTTCTGCTTTAATATCACTGATATTAAAGCTAGCGACCTTACCCCTCAGTAACTTCACTTAATGATTTTTAAAAACTCTTTTCTTTCTTGGCTACAATTTTTTATTAAATTAAAAATTAAATTGTAATTATTCTTAGAAAATCATATATGTATTTCTTTTTAAAACGCATTAGAAATGTAAAATGGTATGAATGTAACGTTCTAACGCCTTAAGCAATTATAATCTTAAAGATAGTGCATAAAATTCTTTTTATTTATTTATGTAGATAATTATTGAAATTTAATAGTTTTTTGTTTTCAAGTGTATTTTTATCAACATTATCCTGCAACACCTATATATATATAGTTCCGAAAAATTCCATGCATTTTTGACACATTAATTATAATTAGAATTTTCATAAATCCATTTAAATATGTTATCTTATAAAACTAAAAGCCCTTTCATTAAAAATATTTTTCGAAATCCTCGTTAATATTTTTTTTTTTTTACTTTTTGCAACAGTAAGTTCTTAATCAATGCATAAATTTTCTTTTGTATGGGACAAAATTAATTAATTTAAGCCACATATCAGTCTTAATTTTAGAACTTTTAACTTTCATGTCTTGTTTTTCCCCTTATTAATGATTACATAATTGCAAATCAAAATCCTTCATTCCCCTTGTAATTAGTTCTTTTCAATACCATAACCATTCCAAATTATTAGACTAATTAAAAAGAATCATCTAACTATACTAATCCAATATAGTCAAAATATCGTAATTGCAATTAACTAAATATTTTTCAAGCAGAAAAAAAGATGACTTAAATATGCTATATGAGGTATAAACTACTTTTGATAAATTTATATCAGGAAAAGAGTATTTAATATTTATTTTATTCTCAACATTAAGTTAAAAGACTCTTTTTATTACCGGAAACTGCATTGCCGCAAACGATAATTAGATGATCCAATTGAAATATCGTCTGCATTTATAAAATGGATTTGTTGAATGTGTCGAAAGATTGCAGCAAATAATAGCAGAGATCTACGGATTTATTTGACGTTTAGTGGGACTTTTTTTGTTATTTAAAATAACGCTTTCACAAATTTTCCGAGGTAATGTCTCTAATATTTCAAGGTAATCTCGCGTGTTTGTGTGTAATGCGATGCGATTATCTTGTCTTTATGGCTAGAAGATTCAAATTACTGTCTGAAATGGCACTCGTAATAAATATTGTTCGCGGAATTCCTTCTTAAAAATGGTGATTGTGAAAATTTATAACTGGAAACATTTTGTTCGTGTAAAATAAGCGTTCATGGAGAAAGCAATTTTGATAAGAAATTTTCGTGTTTTCTGGAGACATAGTCTAATAAAACTATCATCCTGATTTATTAAATTTGTCAAAACATATTTATTCGAATAAAAAAAAATTTCTCTCTTCACAAAATCACAAATTCGTGCAACTGTTGATAAAATTACTAGACATATATTTGTGTAATACTCATCCACATAAATCAACTTATAATAGTTTCAATGGTTTCATAAAATTAGCTACTACTTGATTAAATGTCAGATGAATTTTGAAATACTGATAAATTTTAAATACAATTCACCTATTCATCTTGCACTTTTAAAGAACGATATTAATAGTAAATCAAATAGAAATTCTAAAATATAAAATAATTTTAAATAAAGTAATGTAACGTATAATAAAAAATGCAAGTATAATAAAAATTAATATAATGTAATTTTTCATGTACATTTCAATTAGCAATATAATCACTGATGATGAATCGAATGAATCCAGCAAGTAATGAAAAAAGTTCACAAATATTTTGTTTGTGCAAAATACTTCAATTAGTATAAAACTGCTCACACATAGATTTCTTCTTTTTCATTTTTCCCCCTTTTTCCCTTTTTCCCTCTTTTTTTTTTTTTTTCCTTTGTAGCTAATATTTCTAAAAACCTAAAATAATTATTAGCTGCCCATAAACTATTTTTCTCATTAAAAAAGCTATAGAGGTTATAAATTTTGAGAAACAAAAGAAGTGCATTTAAAATTTACTTTTCTTTTACTGGTTTTATTATATTATTTATTATTAGGTTTTCTATTGTGGGTTTTATTATAATATGTGGACATTAATACCAAAGTCCTATACAACCAAAACAAATAGATGAGAATAAAAAAATCTTAACTATTTTTCAAAAATAAAAAAATTATATAGCTGACTTGGATGCTGTCAACATATTTAGTTTTTTTCCCCCGGTTTATTCCTATTTGAAAGAAATTAATTTGGCAAAATTAACCTATTTTAAAACTTTGATTTAATTCATCAGTGAATTTTTGAGAATTTTTGGTTGAAATGAAACAATAAAAGGAATTCTCTGCTTCTCCTGAACTTGATTTATCCGGCAAGTTCACTTTACAAATAAGAAGGGGGAAAATAAAAAGGGGAAAAATGTGTTTCTTCTAATCATTTAAAAAAAAATTTCTTGAAATAGGAAATTTATAAGTTGTGGCGCCATCTATCGAGTAACAAAGTCTAAAGTAAAAACGTAGTATATCGAAAATAGCATTTACACAGCAAATACTGGGGGAAAAAATCGTTTTGAATATGAAGAAAAGGAATGAGGGTCATATTGCATCGATTCACAATTTTATATTTCTATAAAATTTCACACTAATTTCAATACAATAAAAAAAATTACACTATTAAAATTTATAAACAAATTTAATTATCAATTAATTTTGTTCGCATCGTTGTTTCAGAATAGTTTGTGATTAACATATCATGAATGTATACCAACCACAATATTGTTTGAATTAATAACTAACTTCCATTAGGTTAATTCAACCCTTTATTTATTTATTAATTTGTTTGATAATTGTAATACCTTTACTTTTTATTGCATAACCACTTCAATACGCAATTAATAATATATCTTTTTATACTTTATATATATAAATATTCTCTTATTCAATTTACCTTTAAATGAAAATGCCTTAATCAAGGTCAAATAAATGAAAAATTTGAAAAATAATTAAAGGAACATGCATTTAAAAGAATTATTGGTACTTTCTAAATTTCTCCACAAATTACATCTTAAATAAATAACAAAAGAAAATTAAATGGTTAAATAAATGGTTTGAAAGTGGCCTAAAAATGTTTTTCGTAACTCTGTTTTTATCAATTGCTTACTTTCTGCTTAATGTATTATTTCTACTGAAAGAATTCGTATTATTTGTCTAATTTCTTAAGAAGAACAGAACGAAAGATAAAATTAATTTTTATCAAGTCAAATGCAAATTTTTCATGATCATTACATTGATGTATTCGCGAGTGTGGATTCAGTAGTTTTTTCATACCGATTTCCACTCAAGCATTTTCCATCCCCACACATCTGCAACTTTTTTTGCTGTTCGACATTTAGTGAAATTCCAAAGCAAACGATTAAAATGAGTTAACTACTAACGTTTGGATACTATCCGGAAGATGAGACGAATCGTCGGGAGACTTGATGTAGAAAAATCCAAAAGCAGATAATTAATAATTTAATTTGACACGAAATTTTAAAAAAACTGAAAGTTGAATGTTTGAAAATTCGAGGTTGTGCTGAAAAAGTTTGACTAAAATAACAATTCATTATAAGTTAATATAATTGCTGTTTTCTAGTTTTGGCCAGCAAAACAATACGTCTACGTGCCTGAATCTGGGTAAACAGGCAAAGGCTAAAGAAAAACTGCCCCTTCAGTCAAATTGAGTGCCAGAACTCCCTAACTGGAGATTTAGACTCCTCCTCACTGCAATGTAGCTTGAATCCTTCGGTGGGACTCTCTAGGGTCCATTTCCACTTCAACCTAAGTCGTCTCTATCCATCTTAGATACTTAGCACTGGAAATCATTAACAGCATTCCCAATGATGCAATCAAGATTTATACTGATGGCAGCAAAATATCTGACCAAGCTGGTAGCGGCATCTAAATTGATACCCCCCAGGAAAAATTGTCTCTGAAAAAACGTAATCCAGATTTCTGCTCAGTTTTTAGAAGTGATTTCATTGTCATAAATGGGGGACTTTAGGCTGTTCTATTTAAGAGGAATTACAGTGATCTTTGGATTCTCTCCGATAGCCATAGTTCTCTTCAACACCTTTACAGATGGTTTATTGTTGGCGACAAAACCAGTGTCTCCATCTGACACAAACTGAAACATATATCGCTGCACCATAATATCTATTTTCAGTGAATCCCATCTCATTTTGAACTTTACGGCAATAAAATGGCGGACAAACTAACAAAGGAGGGTTGTAATCTTCCTACAGCCTCCACTTCCACCCCTACCAATCTGAATTAAACTCGTTGAAAAAGAATCTCAGAATTTGGTGGAATGGAAGGTGCCTCCCACTCATCATTGGTATGCGGGTAATAGACCCGATCCTGCCCTAGCCCTCAAGTGTGACCAGTGCTCACATCAAGTGCCTTCATTCAAAATATCTTCTTCACAGGTGATATCTGATGGAGAAGATCACGAAGCTTCTTCCGAGCACATAATGCGTTGCATGGATCTCACAAGTAAAGAAGGTCCCTTTCTTGTGCTCTACATTTTGAAAGTCAACGATTTAATAGATCTTGCCTGACTTCGTCCGACCTTGGCAACAACAGCAAGATAATTGTTGTTTTGTATATTAAATGGTTATTTTCGAACTATAAAGTTAAATGATAATATATACAAAAACTCAAGAGGGAACTATTTCATATTTTAAAATAAAGGATAATTTTCATGTTTTTATCAGATTACATTGAAGCTTGATAGCTTCCTTTTGAAACAAAACTGAATACCCCTAAATGAATAATAAATCGAGATTTATTTCATAAATAGATTATTTAATGTTAAGAGAAAAATATATTCGCAGATGTATGTTCCCCCCCCCCTTCCTTTTTTTTCTGATGGAGATAGGCATGTCTTGCGTTAAATATGGTATTACAAAACTACTCCATAATCATTAAGAATACCAGGAACCAACTGAATGTCACATTTCTCTAGAAAAGAAAATTGATATGTCAGCACTGATCAAAAATAAATTCTTTCTCATTACATGGCATTCAGTAGTCAAGTAATATTAAAATATATATTTTCCCTTCATATCAGCCTGAAAAATCAATAATAATATATTTTTATCTTTTACTTAGTTATTTACAAAATACGCACTCATGTTTAAATTTTTTTTAAATAAGCATTTTTATACATTATCAAATAATATAACTTTAATACTTTTACTTTTTTACTTTTATTTTTAATACTTAATTACTTTTTACATTTCGACATAATATATGTTTTAATGCAGGCACGTCAAACTCGTGTGATATTTCGGACCTCAAGTTCTATTTTATATTAAGTTGATGGCCGCATGTTTTTAAAGTTAAAAAAAAATAATAAATATATTCGAAGTAAATGTACTCATTTACTCATTTTGTTTAATAATAGCAAAAAATAAAAGAGTATATAATTAAAAAAAAGTTTAGCGAATTCTACCCATCTCATTTTTATTCTTCGTCAGTATGCTGTTTTATTTTATATTATTGTGTGCTGATATATTGGTCAAGCAGCAAAAATGTCCGTTGCAGGCCGCGAGTTTTACACCTGTTTAAATGTAATAACTTTAAGATTTGAAAAAAATATATTAAAAATAAGAGCTTTAAAAAAATTGAATATTTAAAATTATTTCGTATCATTTTTCTTTTTTCCTTAAATGTTTTACTTATTATAGCTCTAATACTATACTTTAATGATAACAAATAAAAATTAATTACCACTTAATATTGTGATTCTGTCCTATGTATATACGTATTTTTATTAATTGTAACTATTTAATAAAAAATAGCTAAAATAAAACTTTTCTTTGTTGATCTAAGTAGGAATTGACTTAATTTTTTTATATATAACTTGTTTTTTTTATTGAATTAGTTGTACAGATATTTATTTTTACCTTTTTAAATTTTTTTCTTTTTTTTACTATTTTATGGGAAATATCATTTAATATATTTTATATTTAACAGTTTTTTTTCTGCTTTTTCTTGTTTCCTATGTTGAATAACGATTAACTTTTTGTTTTTACTTAAATAAACTCTCCCTTTGATTTATATCAGTAACTTTTATAATAAGTTACGGGACACTAGGGACTTTAAAATCATTTTTAAGCAATAACCATACAAAAAAGCTCTTTCTTAATTTTCATACTATTCTTTGTATTTGATATAATAAATTTTTAATCTGCCGTTGTCTCATAAAAACCATTTGCAGTTGTTTTGATATAATTATTTTAATATCTTAAACGCTTAAAAAACTGAAAAAAAAAAAAGATTTGTGTTTTAAATTAGATGAATCTGTGAACGCATATTTGGCTTTTGTGTTAGATTATTCCATTATTGGAATATTTCGTAGTACGAATTTCTCATTTATTAAAGTAATTATAAGACATCCCTTTTTTGCATTAAAATTTTTTAACTTTTTAAATTTAAATCTTATTTTTTCTATTATTATCTTATTATATTTAGAGAAAAATTTCTAATAAATTTTTTAAGGTTTTTTTTTTAATACATTATTACTAATTTCTTAGTAGTTTAAATGGATAAAAATTTAAGCAAGCATAAAATTGTAAAATTTGTTAATGCAGTTGAGAAAATGTTGTTCATGGATATTCCATCAAATAACTAATGGACATAAGCATAAAAAAAGCAACTGATTTTTTTAAAACTCAAATTACAAATACAATTAAATATTTTCAGCTTTATTGATGATACCAAATTAAGCTTTTCAAATTTTGCCTCAAATTACCTATTCCACAGGCTTAGAGTAGTTTTAATTAAAATGAATCACCACACTTTCGTTTCGAAAAAGCTACAGATAATGTAAGAAAAATTAGTGATCTGTTGTATAAAAGCTAATGTCTCAACTTTGGACATTAAAACATCTTACATGGCAATTGGGTAAAACTGTTTTAAGTCAAATTAAGTCAACAGTTAGTTATAAACACGTATGGTTTTTGAGTGTAAAGATTGTGATTAAGCCGAAACCAATATGATAAATTTCATGAACAAAATAACGATAATTTATTCTAATGCTGTAGAGAAGTAACTAGAATTTAAAACAATCATGTATATAAAATTTCAGTTCAACTGAATGCTTTAAAACGTAAGAAAAAAATCTTTTAAAGTTTTGACCCCAAGTCGCTAAAAATAAAACCAACGTGGCTGTATCTGTAATTCTTTAAATAATTAGTTTCAGTCAATTAATTTTAATTAATTATAATTAAATTATCGTACTTTTACCCAAAACAATAGTGTATAGAAAATTTCAGCTCCAACGAGCGCTTTAAAATGAGGGGAAAAAAACCTTTTCATGCTTTGATACAAATCGCCACAAGGGTCGCCAAAAATGATGCCAACGTGGCTGTATTTGTAATTCTTTGAATAATTAGTTTTAATCAATTAATTTTTATTAATTATAATTAAATCACTGTAGTGTCATCCAAAATAATCATATATATAAAATTTCAGCTCAATTGAGAGCTTTACAATGTATTTTATTAACGATTGAAAATTCCAGGAAGATAAATAAATAAGTAAATATATAGAGAATGGGAGCTAATAGTAGGAATTGAAAAATAGAAGCTGAAGGTTTAAATATACTTAAAAAATTTACATAAATGATAGAATATTGAGAACAAACCGCAGAGGAATAGCAATTTCTTAGCAAAATCAAGATTTCCAACAACTCCGTAACATAAAAGTGTTTGCAAGTGAATTTCAATTCAATTGAATGGTCTCACACAAAAGAGATACTCAAAGATATAATATTCTACAAACAAAAAAAAACCTCTGTAAAATGTCCTTCATTATGAGTACCTATGAGTAACTTCAGGTATAATGTCAAAAAAAAAGGGGGAAAAAACTAACGTTTCTTATGGTAATTCTGTAAATAAGGTAAAAAGCCTTTCTGGTTTTTTTTCTCGTTACTTGACTTAAAAAAAAATGCTTAATTTAATCTCAAAAATATCTACTTTTAATCTTAGTCGAAATTATTTACTCTGGGAAGATATTTTCCAACGATACATAATCTCTTTCCCGGCGTTCCTCACTCAATATTATTGAAAACAAAAGCAAAAAAAATTTCTCTTTTTTTATCGAAATTTGATTTTAATTACATAGGCTTACTGGATCAAGGGAATATAATTGGCTCATTATGTTTACGGAAACGTCTCAATTTATTATCTAACATAATCCACATTTAAAAAAATACACTGAAAAAATAATCTTTTAATTCACCTCAATTAATTACAGCTAAAAGGAAATGTCTTCCATTTTTTTTTTTTTTTTTTAGCTTTATGCATTTTTTTACACTTGAGCAATCTCCGTTGGACAAAAAGATCAATCAAGGAGATATTGATTGATCTCTTTTTAAACAAAGTAAGCACTTCAACTTTCATAATGCATTTGTTGGAACAATGCAGGAATTGATTTTTTTTCTCCCTGTATTTTGAAAGAAGCTGTTTAGATATCAATTTGATGGGGATTACGTTTTGTTTCGTGCATTCATTTTTTTTTTTTTAATCTTTCTACATTTTTTAGCAAAAAAAAAGAGTTTTAAAACTTAATAGGAGCTTTTTTAATTTGACACACTAATTGTCTAATTGACTTTTTTGACAAACATAAGAGCCTAGTAAAACTGGCAACAAACTTAGCGGAGTTGTGGTTAATTTAGTAAAAGAGAATGAACTAAAGTTTCTTTGTTTTAAATTATGGATATAAACTCTTTGTTCCGATATGCTGCAAATACAATTTTTTCTGAATGATTTTCAATAAATTTAGCTATTAGAAAAATGCTAGGCAAAATGAAATATATCTGTTAATTTTTTTAGTATAAAGAAGCAAAAAAGTATAACGAAAAAATAAAAATAATAAAAAAGTATGGGTATATCAATATGTATTTATAAGCCGTTTTTTCTTTGAAAGTGGTGTAAATCTATTTTCTACTATATGGCAACGATTCTCAAACTGTGGGGTGCTCCCCCAAGGAGAACATATCGAAAAGTCAAAAATAAAAGATTATTTAAAAAAAATTATTAATTTACTAAAGGAAGCAAACCACAAAATACATTCAGATATTACAAAAAATAAAATACGCATTTACACAAATACAATACTCTTATAAATGTAGACAGGAAAAGTAACGTAATGCTTAAAGTAATTTACTTAAAATATCTATTACTTAAAAGTAATATAAGCAAAATTTAATACTTACCTTAAAAATGTTTTCGGTTTACAATTAAGGTTATATTGTAACTTTACCGTCAAAGAACATCTTTATTGCATTCAATATTTTGTTAATATAATATATGGGAAGAGGGAAGCTTTAAAAATAATGATTGAAAACTGGGTCGCAAATATTGAAAATGTGAGAAACACTGTTATATGGAGATATTGAAGGTTTGAAAAATATTGGTATATGTTAATAAGCTCGTTTTATGTTTTTTAAATATTAAATTGGCTTCTTTTTGTAACGGAACCATTTCTAAAGTATTAGTTAAAAGAAACTTATACTTTTGATGATTTAAAATGGTTTTTTACCACTTTCAAAGTCAACAAAATATGAAAATCATGCAATGATGAAGCATTAAGTATGGGATTTCCATTGAATTAGAACAATTTTTTTAAGAAATTGTTATTAAATATGTCAGGAAAACAAAATAAAAAGGTTTCATGTCGATAATTCTTCAAATGCCATTTAAATTATATTAACTACAACTTTACATTCATGCGATCCATTTTTAATTTTTATCGCCATCAAAATCTAGTGAATAAATGTTTTTTTTTGCCGTTAACTTAGTTGCCTCACATATAAAAATGAAGTAGAGAAATATGTAATGTAGTATAATTTTAAACTAAATGGTGTGTCTTTGCATAAAGTGGACTTACCCACTTTCAAAGTAATTATATTAATAATTTCATTAACTATGTAAATTTATATTGAAAAAATAAGGAAGATTTTGAAGGATTTTTTGGAGAACTGTTTATGGATAAAATGCTCGTGGCAGATTGCGTTTCATGTTATAATTAACTAAGTTTTTGTCAAAAATGGATTTACACCACTTTCAAAGTAAACGGCTCATATATCAATAATCATATACTAAATTACCATAAATCTAAAAGAAGCAAAAAACAAGTCAGTAGAGGTCAAAAATGAAATAGCCTCAGTAGTATAATAGCAAACTGTTATCCTTGGAAACTAAGATTGTGGAATTAAACACAGTTTTCAGATCTCTCATCCAATCTTCCCCTAAAGTTACGTATACCGTTGGGCTGTAAGGAAAAGAAAATAGTGTAAGATTACGATTCCATTAACACTAAAGGTAGCAATCATATAAAACTAGAAGAATAATACTAAAAACACTAAAACTAAGTTACCAAGGCTAAATATCAAATTAAAAAAATACCATGGCAAAAAATATCTACATACTTAAAAGAGAAAATTAGAAACCTAAATATATATATATACAGGATGGTCCTGAATTTCTGCTATAAACTTTAAGGGTAAGTACAGGATAGTGTAACAATCATTTATTGAAAAAGGAATGCATGTTCGCAATTGACGAGGTGAGGCACAAACACAAAAAATAAGAGACGAAAGGAAAGACAAAGTATTTATTGAAAGCGTCGTAGAGAAAAGTGTAATGTTTACAATAACTGTTTAAAATTGCGTCCACTGGTAGCGATACATGCTTAACTGCGTCGGTGGAGCAATTGGCGTACACTTTCAAAGATGCCAGTTATTTCACGCACATGTGTAGCAGCTTCGGATATTCGAGCACGAAATCCTCATCTGAGTGAAGTGGAGTCACATAAGCAAAATTTTTCAAACTCCCCCACAAAAATCAGTTGAGGTTTGATAAATCGGGAGATCGGGGTGGCCAAAGAACTGGTCCATCACGCCCAATCCATCGCGCCTCAAACGTGACATTCAGGTATCTGCTCACATTGCTGAAAAATTCTGTGATCCGACATTCGTTGATCAAAACACTGCGCATGATACTTTCGTAACGCTGAGATGCATCATGTTGAACCGCTGCCAGAAATCTACTGCCCCCTGCTAACAACACAACAAACCGATAACTCCATTCCTTTTTTTCCTTTTATTTCCCCTGTTTGCGCCTCACCGTGTCACTTGGGTCCATACATTCCTATAGAATAAATGATTGTTATAGTGCCCTGTATCTACCCTTAAAGTTTGTACCATGAATTCGGGACCACCCTGTATAGCCTATATATGAAACAAACGATCGAAAAACTGTATTTTAAAAATTTTATTTTTGAAAATATTTACAAAATTATATATAAAAGGAACACTACAAAAGAAAGCTAAAACAATGAAGTAAAGTTTATAAATATAAAATAAAAAGAAAAAAGTTATACTTATATGAAAATCAGCTCTATTAAAGGATAGAAAACTCTCCAAAATGCATTCACTTTTTCTGACAAAAGAACTTAATACTTTTAATTTCAGATTTTTATTATCAAGAAATTAACTAAAACAAATTGAACTTTGATTCTTGAAATTTTTATTTCTTTATTTGTTCATTATTTTAAGTTAAAAAATAATACCTTAAAAACACAAAGATTATTGTATATATAATACATTAAAACACCTTGAATAATCATACCTTGATTTTTTTTTTTTTTTTTGATACATTCATGTTATTTTTATTTTATGTCATGGATTTCGTAAATTCTTCATTCTAATCTTCTTCAATACACAAGTAAATCGAATTTCTTTCAGTTACATTCACCGCCACTATTTACCGACGAAATTAACTTTAAGCATAAAAATTAGATACCCAAAGTAATCATGCTTATCTTCACTGTACAATTTTTTTAAATAAAACGCAGTCAAGTGAAAATACAAAACCTGTATTCTGTTCAATTAGAGACATTCTTTAGCACTAACAACATTAATCCATTCGATTCTTTTAGAATAATGTTTTTTAACTCATCGTAAAATAAGTATTTGCTTTAAGCGAAAGGGACGATGGGAAAATCCTTTGTTTGTATGCTTCCGATTTGTTTCTTTGCCGCTATTATTTCAGGTCTTCCATAGTTTCCATTTGCGTCAAAGCTTGGTGAAAAGAGATGGAGTTTTTTTACACACGTATGTATCCCTTGTTAGTTCTGATATATTGCTTAATTAAGGTTTGTTTAATGAAGTGGTTTCCGTCCATTGTCAGTATTCTATTAAAGCAAAATTGCGCGTTCGAGAGGAAAAAGAAGATGGTAACTAGCGCCCTCCAGCAAGGAGAAAATAAATTAACCGCACACAGACCTGGCGCAGGATAAAACGATCGACTACATTGTTTATAGAAGGCCATTGCTCACGATGAGAAAAGTTATCTCATGGCCCAGTCTCCCATTCGAGGCCATGGTTCCGTGAATATTGCATTATTTGTCGCCTCATCTAATCTGCTGCAGTGTTCAATACCGTTGTTGCTGATACACAAATGAGAACCTAAGGAATTTCACCTCCAGAAAAGGAAATTGATGCTTTTGCAAAAGTATCTGCCTTAGATAACGCTTCTGAAACAATAAAGGACATCATTGGTTAAAATGAAAGGCCAATTTTCGCCATAAAATCGCTGGAGAGATTGGCCAAATTGTTCGAACGACTCAGGAAGCTTTCTTTTCGATATTTTCTTGTTGCCCTTCTGTGGTAGAAAATTCTTCTAAAATATAATTTTGGTTTTGTGCCGTGCTTCTAATTAAGGAAGCCCCGCGAGACTTGTTTCTTACGGTTAAAGTTTAATGATGAGGGAAACTGTTTCTCTTCTGAACACTTTAGATGTGATAGAAAATTCTGTTTTAGTATGATGGAATGACATTCATGTAGCGGTAACGCATTTCCGACATTAAGTCTTTAATGTTTAAGAAGTTTATGACCAATAAATATTTCCCTTCAGGAACACTTTTAATGAAATTCTTGGTAACAGGAATAAGTTATATATCTATACCGAGTATAAAGGCTTATGTTAGCAGTTATTGTTTCTAAACACGCAAGATAAGTTTTAATGTAGTGCTTAGTTAGAATAATTAAAATGGGAGAGATAGGTCATAGAAAGTACGCATGTTTGAGCAAAATTACTGAATTCTTCCGAATTGGTTAGAAAATGTGAGAGAAGTTATTTTTAACTCATAAATTATATAAATGTAGTAACTTATGATTGCCGAAAACGTGAGTTTTATTTTCAGTCGA
Organism: Trichonephila inaurata madagascariensis; assembly: GCA_019973955.1. Classification (NCBI taxonomy): domain Eukaryota; kingdom Metazoa; phylum Arthropoda; class Arachnida; order Araneae; family Nephilidae; genus Trichonephila; species Trichonephila inaurata. Next base: position 132,157 of record BMAV01002602.1, on the reverse strand, counting down.
ACTGAAAATGCATATTAAATATTTAGATTTTTTTTTTTAGAAAAAAATAATTATATTTTACGAATCTTTTAAACATACGAATGGCACACGAATTTATAGTGGTCAAAGTTGAAATCATTTATTGAAAGTATTTCATTAAATTTACAGATCTATGCTTTGCAGAATATTTTTCAACATTTTTTTAAAAAATATTATTGAAACTATTAATTTATAATAATCAAGTATATGTACCCCTACCCCCTTTCTCTCTCTCTCTCTCTCTCTCTCTCTCTCTATCTCTATCTATCTATCTATCTTCTCTCTCGCTCTCTCTTCTCTATCTCGTGGCTGCGGTAGCCTAGTGGTCAAGGCAAAGGACTCATGGCTGGCATGTCATGAGTTCGAGCCTAGCACCGCTGAATACCCGCCGTGTAGGGGAGCGATTCACGTTAAATATGTCGAGAGCTCAGACGTCCTCCCATTGATGTGGTGTGAAAGTTAGGAGAGGGGTTACCAGCTCAGGTGTCATCCTCTTCTCTTGATCATGGTTCAAAATTACGAGGTCCGTCACCACACAAAAGCCCTCGCTTAGCTGAATAAGGCGACTTTAATATTCACTCACTCTTTTCTTTCTCGCTCTCTCTATCTCTCACTTTTCTCTATATATCTTCTCTTCTTTCTCTCTCTCCTATTTAGCTCTTTTCTGTCTCTTTCTCTCTTCTCTTTTCTCTCTCTTTTCAGAATTTTTTAAAAAGAACATTTTTGAAACTATTCATCTATAACAATCAAATATATATACCTACCCTCCCTCTCTCTTTTCTATCTCTCTCCTTTTTAACTCTATTCTTTCTCTCTCTTCTCATGCTCAGGTGACGTCCTCGTCACTTGACCATGGTTCAAAATTACGAGGTCCGTCACCCAAAGCCCTCGTGTAGCTGAACATTGCGACGTTAATATTTACTCATTCACTCATTCACTCTCTCTTCTCATTCTCTATGTCTCTTTCTTATCTATTTTCTCTGTCGTTTCAGGATTTAAAAAAAAAAAACATTATTGAAACTCTCTATTTACCTATAATAATCAAGTATATATACCTACCCCTCCCCCCTTTGTTCTTTCTCTTTTTTATATCTTTCTCTTTTCTCAATCTCCTCTTTTCTGTCTCTCCTCTCCTCTCTCTTTCCTCTCTCTTTCCCTCTTTTACTCTCTCTTCTCCCCTTTCACACACAAACACACATATATTCCTTTAATCTATTTTAAGCCAACTTAAAAAATTTACAAACAAGATTCATCAAATGATGTAATTGCTTCAACCATGTAAAAATCTAATTTACTAAAATTTAAAGAATTAATATAATTGTCTGATTTAATTAGCTGATTTAATTAGTTAATGAAATCTAGAAATCAAAATAAATTCATTCATTTATTTATCAAACTTTCTGGATTTTATAATTCAAAAGCAAACAGCATACAGAGGAATCTAAAGTACCAGAAAATATATGACACACATTTTACCCTTGTAATAGAAATGAACTGTTACATCAATGTGTGTGTTTGTCTCACTTGTAATTCTTATAATTTCGAGTAACAACTGAAATAATCTCAAAAATAACCCTCCAATTATTGGGTGAAGAATAAATTTCTTTAAACTGGTCCATTACAAAACTCAAATGCATAAACGCTTTAAACCGTTGAAATGTAAATGAATAATTTTAATAAAGAGTGAAGCCCCTATTATTTTGGATAGAAGAATGTTTTTTATTAATATTCCTTAAAGAAAAATAAAAAAGAACCTATTTTAAGAAGTATTTTAAGTTATTTTGACGCAGGTTAAATTCAACTTTTGACAAAAGAAGGATTTTTGAGTTAAAAAGCTGTCTTCACGGTTTTCTTAAAATGTACTGTTTTTTAAATATATTTATTATTTCAAAATAACTAATAAATTTATATTTATTAGAAATTATGTAAAATTCTATTTAAATTTTTAAAAAAGTGTAGTAATAATTTTAGAATTTGCTCAATGAAACGTTTAACACTTCTTACTTCCAATAATATATGCAATCAAATTTCCCTATACAATACACTGGTGTCCAAAATTAAGGTTACAGACGTAAAAATTTCCTACTATTTCAAGAAAAAATCTACCATTATTTTTTAAAACTTATATTAAACACAATAAAGTGAGTAAAAGAAACATCATATTCTAATTTTGTGAGTTTTGACAGATAAAAGAATTTGTATGGCCGTTTTGAGTGAAAAACATAAAAAAAACCGTTCTCACAATAGATTTTCGAGTTTTGTATTTAGACATGTATCGTTTTATGATGAGCACAAATTTGTGTTAATTTTGTTAAAATGAGTTTTCACTCCTAATTAGATGATGATTTGACATGAGGAGCCGGTGGGTGGATTCAGGGTGCATTATTTCAAAAAGAAGTAGCTTAAAACCTAAATATTTCTCGAATGGTGATATCCAGATTGTGGAAACATTTTCAAACAATGGGTAATGTTGTTAGTAGACCTGGACAAAGTCGACTAAAAGTTACAAAACATATGGAAGATCGATAATTGACAATAAATGCACGTCCTAACAGAGACATGATAGCTAAGCAACTTGCTCAAGACTTAGACAATTTGTAGACTAACTGTTTACAGGCGCCTAGTTGAGAAGACCCTTTATGCCCATCAGCCAATGGTAAGTGTCCCTTTTAACTCATCACAGGAAAAAAGCTCGTCTCTTATGGAGTCAAGAACATGTGTCTTGGGCAAATCAAAAGTGAGGCCAAGTACTTTTCACTAATGAGTCTAGGTTCAATACCAATAGTGATTCTCGTCTAGTTTTCATTTGCAAAGAGCCTGGGACTCGATACCATCCTTCTAACATAAAAGAATCCTTTAAATTTGGTGGGAGTGGAATTCTTGTTTCGTAGGCATTATGTTAGATAGCCGTATACAGCTACACATTTTTGATGCGGGCTCTGTTACTGCACAGCGATATTAAGATGAAATTCTTAAACCTCGTGCGAGACTATTCCGAGGAGCTATTGATCAAGATTTTATTTTTATGGACGATGATGAGAGGCCTCACAAAGCTGATTTTGTCGAAATCTTTCTTGCGGAAAAGGGTATTTGCCGGATGGAATGGCCAGCAAAATCTTCTAGACTAGATCCTATCGAGCATGTTTGGAATGTCTTAGGAAGAGCCATTGCACTGCGTCAATACTCTCCAAACACGCTCTAGACGTTAAAATCTGCTCTTATAACAGAGTGAAGATTATTGTCACAAGAAATTAACAACGGGATTTGTAGTATGAGAGCTCTTTGTGAAGCTTGTGTTAATTAGTTTTGTGTGTTACCCACATACCTTATTAGATATTCAGTTTTTTAATTATCACATAGCTTGTTTTGACAATTTTTTTTTATATTATTTTCATATTACAACAAATAATCCCCATTAAGATTTTATTTGTTAACATAATTATTCTCAGAGTATCAGGAGTGCATGTACAAAAATGTATCACAAATAAAATATTATATGCAAAGATATCGCATATTTTTGGCTTGTAACCTTAATTTTGAGGACACCAGCGTGTATTATATATTAACACAATAAGTAATTATATTTTATATTAGTATGCAATCTTAGTTTCCTTGATTATTAAATCAGAATGTTAAAATGTTTCTGTCCTCCCTCAGCTATAATACACTAAAGACTTGATTTAATAAAATGCATCTGCATATTAGCTCTTTGAAATACATTAAATAAAAAGGGGTCAGATGTTTATTTAAGAGAAATTGACCCCGTCTCAAGTGCTAATGCTCTAACAAGACAGAACAAATTAATTTAATTTGCTTTACTTTACAGTATGTGTATATTAATCGATATAACTATGAAATGAATAAATCTGATTGAATGTTAATTATTTTTATCACTCCATATTTTTCATTATCATTTCTTTCAATCGATAATATAATTTGTCTTTCTTATCATATATTGCATCGATGATCGTATACATGTACATATTTATGCACAGTTGCACTTTAATGTACGTATAAACAACTTCTTCATACTGTAGGCACTACTCTGTCCCCTTATATTTTTATAACTCACTTCCTGTTTACTCCTAGCCAATGGACTAAATTCATGATGGTCACATGATAACGATAATCACGTGTTTCTCATTCATTAAAAATTGACATACTAATTATTCAACTTGTAAAATTTAGATAACATTTAAAATTTGATGGTTGAGTAAAGAGTTCACGTGTTAAAAAATTCTTCAAACAGTTTTCGAAATTTTTTTAAAAAAACTTTACACTATACGAATACTTTTAAATTAAATGCATTTTGTTCAACTATGTGCATTGTTATATCGTTGACAAATATTTACTTTTTAAAAGAAAGTTTCTGCAAAAAGCAAAAGTTGGCAACAGTGAAGCACATGAACTAATTGGCTGAAAACGCGTGATAACATTTATGATATAATTATGACGTCGAATTAATTTATAAACTGATTGGCTAAAAACACGTGACTGAGTTATCATGTGACTATAACGTCACATGAATTTAGTCCATTGACTCAAATATAATAACTGCATTATGACGTAATCTTTTTTTTTTTTTTTTTTGACGAAGTATTGTAAGATAATGCGCTCTTTTCTTTAGTAAGTTTATCAAAATCATAAAAACGAACACAAAAATAATTTTAAATAATTTAACGCGCGCAGAACTGAAAGGAAAAGAATGAACATGCACTTAAAAATTAAAAATATCGTGTTTAATCAATGAGTAAAAAGTTTCCCCTTTTTTTTCCTTTTGCGTTTTTACTTTTCCTTTTAGTCGATTTCTTTCGTTCTTTTAAACAATTTAAGAAATATTCAACTTTTAAGTCACCTTCCCAGATTGTTACATAATGTATTCCAGAATATTAAATGACCTTGAAATGCTCTAAAAACGCTTTTAAGTGCAACATGTCATCCAACAGCGCAGCTGAAATAACTCGGAACGACGAATCCATCTAATTTTTTAAGCTTCCATTAAGCTCTTAAAAAAAAAACATTCCAAGCATGCAGGTGATTTTGACGTACATACACTAGTATACGAGTACTTAAAAAAAATGGCATAAAAAATTAATTAATTTTTTCCCCTTCTACAACATATCAGCACAGAAAGTGTAGAGCTAGATCAATACAGATATAAATTAAGATGGAAGGACTTGCTACTTTGCAAAATTAATGGTGAAAGATTTGAATCATTATAACTGTTAAAAACTTCGAAATAAGTTAATTGATGATGCACCGTTGGAGCGGCAAAAAAAATTAAATAATAATTCAAAGCAAAGATGTATTTTTTTAAGAAAAAAACAAATTTTCAAAATTAAAAGTTCCATTAAGGATGGGACGGGATTTTTCCCCCTGCTTTCTTCGTTTTTTTTTTATGCAATTTTCTTTAAAGTGAAGACTTTACCTAACAGATTTTGAAAAACTGAGAATCATTTTTTTTTTTTTACTTTGTGTCTCAGATATTGTATCTTTTTAGTCAATCATCCTAGTGAGTAATATGTTTAGGGACATGACGCTTTCTTTTGGTGACTTAGGGAGAATGAAGTAACATTAAAAATTTAAAAGTTTGTGTCACTTAAAATTTACCTGTATTGATTCCTTCTTACAACAGAGGAAATTATCAATTTCAATTTATTAATCACTGGTTTCCTTAGATAGACAATGTGTTTTCGTGGGTACATGAAATAACACTAGCCCCGTTACTCTCCCATTTCGCCAGGTTTTCCATTATATCCTATGACCATATATTGTGTTTTTAAATTATTGTTATCTAAATCTTATCATTAAGTCTTTAATGTATTTAAAACATTCCTATAGAGTGCGCCTTTTGATTTAACCCTTTCGCAGGCAGTGGCTAATAAGTAAGGTGACCAACCATCCTTCTTTAGGGAGGACAGTCCTCCTTTTATAGGTCCTGTCCTTGCTCAAAAAGTGTCCTCCTACTTGTCCTCCTTTTCAATATTTTAAAACTGATCTGTTAATCTCTGTATTTAGAGATGAACCAAACATGTTTCCAATTCGTCGAAGAATAGTCTGAAACAAATATCACATGAAATAAGTTTTCAATGGTGTTTTTTCAACTTACTCGCAAGTAAATTGGGCAGATATAGGAAACTGTTCATTTTTTATCAAAAGAAATGCCTGATATTAAAATCGTTGATAATGGTCTGTTTGAAGAAATTGAATGACTGAATCTACATTTAAATTATAATAAATTGAAACAATTGGGAAACGAACATGCTGAAATTGATAAAAGATGAGTGGAAATACTTAATCATTTCAAAAATGAACACATTCCATATGAAAATTTAGTTATTCCTTTTGAATTTACGTTGTGCTGCCCTGGAACTAATGCACCAGTTGAAAGAGTCTTTTCAGTTGATAATTTTGTAACAAGTGAGAAATCAAGATTGAATGTTGATATTTTAGCTGCAGTACTTACAATAAAGATAAACGATCTTTTTTGCGATACATTTTGCGAAATTTCCGAATATATTAGAAAATAATATATTGACAAACAAAAAAATTCATTCAACGAGAAAATATTCGTTTAAGTAAACAATTAAAAGGGACGTAAGCGTAATTAGTGTAGTTTAGTTTGAATTAATAAAATGTTTTATATATTTACGTTGTAACATTTTCTTAAATTTTTTGTCCTCCTTTTCATTGTAAAATATCTGGTCACCTTATAATAAGTCTAGCCACATAACAAAAAATTTTTCTCCAAGCGGATGGTGGATATTTAGTCTATCCACATGCGTTAATTGAAGCTAAAACGCATAAAAATCAATACAGATGACAGCACAATATGGTTTTTTTTTTTTTTTTTTTGGCATTTCTTGTCCTTTGATGGGTAGTTAGAAACAGTTTTTCTCGGTGTAAATCTACAAATTCTATTTGGAATACTATAAATAATATTTCTGATCTGTGAAAAAAATTTCGAGTAGTCTTAAGTATATTTTTTTCTCATCTGAATGAATTAAGCAAATATGCAATTAAAAAAAAGGTTTTATTTGGGGATTTGGAAGGCTTTTATATGTGGATAGAGGCTCTATCCACTGCCAAAATAGAACAGAAAAATGATCTTGAAATTTTCGCTCTTCCTCTTCGAGAGAGAGCACTTAGAATCACGTGAGAATATTGGGGGTGGGAAATATTAACAAACTTTGTTTACAATATGTGGTACGAGATTCTTGGGTCCGAAAATCTTTCATTATAGCTTTTCTGTACTTACCACTGTGCCTTCATGCAATTGGTCCTACTTGCTTTGAAAAGTTTCACAGTAAATAACTCATCAAATTTGTGAAATAACTAATTTAATCTTCAAAAATATTACTTTATTTCTAACTTTTTATACTAAAACTAAATAATATATAAAATGTGGATATATACCAATTTCAATTTATATTTTATTAAGTATTCTATATTGTACAATTATTCGGTCATTATTTTATTACACTTGTTTTTTGTATGCAATTGTTATTGAAATAGTTATTAGCTTAAATGCAAACTTTTCATAAAAAGTTTATTGTAATATGATTCATTATTGTTCCGAAAAGTAAGTTAAACGTCTTAAGTGCACGGTGGCTGTAACGTCTAGGGTTTTGTTCCTGAGTGGTGGCTATAACGTCTAGCCACCACCCAGGAACAAAACCCCTGATCAGATATGTTTTTTGTGACAAAATAATGTTTATAGAGGACGAAAACATTACATTTATGAAGTACTTTATCACAGAAAAGTGTATTTTATTTTTGTGCCCGCGAAAGGGTTAAGCATTTAATGTATTTAAAACATTCTTATAGAGTTCACCTCTTGATTTAAAAAGAAAAGGACTCCTAAATTTATAAAACAGAAGTATTTTTATCTTTTATGGCTTCGTAGCTACTCCACCGGAGTCGATTTTCGCAAAGCCCATTTTTAGTGGATTCCTTCTCAACAGAAAGAAAACGTTTGACAAATTTCAAATTTTCAAGTGCAATAGTTCAAAAACAGGAAATTTTGCCTATAACCCCTCTTCCTTAAGAGTTAATTTAAGCCAAACTCACTCTTAACAAATCTCTACTTAACAAAAGAAAATGCTTGTCAAATTTCTAATGTGTTGGTCTAATATTACAGCAACGGGAATATTTGTCTATAACACCGCCGCAACACCCTTGGGGATCGATTTCCGCAAAATCTATTCTTAGCGGATCTCCTCTCAACAAAAGTAACACACCTGCCAAATTATAATTCAATAGGTCTTATAGTTCCGCAGATATCGTGATGAGAGTAAGTGAGTCATTTTTCTCCTTTATAAATGTAGATTAAGCAAAATTTTATATAAGATAACTTTTATGAAAATTCCTCTTTTTTTTTTGTTAGTCTGTAGAGATTATGTAAAATAATTAATCATAAGCTTAAAAAAAGGCATTGAAGATAAAAACTGATTTATTGAAAACTCTTTTCGTTAAGGACAAGACATTACAATGAAAGAATTCTCGTTCGAGTCTCATTTAGTACATAAAGCCCTCGTGCAGCTAAACAGTGCGACGTTAATATTCACTCACTCACTCACTCATTTACTATATATTCATCCTTTATAACTATCTAATCAGATACCGTGTTTCTCAAGTATAAGGATGTGACAATGAGCTATCATACACACACAACTAAAGAATTTATTCAATACCACATTTTTGTGGTATTGAATAAATTGGTATATTGTGGTATATTGGTATAATTGTGGTATTGAATTGCCTTTAGACAGGCATAGGAAAAAATAATAGGAACACCTGTGTGAAAAAGGGAAATTCTTTTATTAGTAAAGAATTGAGCCACCTTTGAACTGAAAGACAGCGTTCATTCGACGTGGGATTCGCAAATAAATGTCTTGAACAAAGTTCATCAGAATTTTCACTCGTTCTTCGTGCAGGGCCATCTCTAGTCCAGATAGTATGCGTGAAGAAGGAAACCGCGCGAGCACGGACTTTGTTCTCTAAAAAACCCCATAAACACTCAATGAGGTTCAAATGAGGTGACCAGGGACACTACTTTAGATGTTCCGCTTCATCATCATGCTCATGTAATCATGTTTGATCACAGCGAAACGTGTGAACAGGGGCGTTGTCATCTTGGAGAACACAGGACGTTCTCCCGGAAAGAGAGTCTGAAACATAGGGTGAAGATGATTTGCGAGAATGCTTCGATAATGGTCGTCTGTGATCATCTCCCTCAAGAACAACGAGAGGTCCCGTTCCAAGGGAAAATGTTGCACCCCATACCATCACAGAACCTCCTCCACGTTTCCTGGTTGGTATTAGGCAGTCAGCATGAAATGTTTCTTCCGGTGTTTGCCAGACGAACACACGTCCGGTGGTCTGGAATAAGGATTCATAAGCATTCACTTAAACAAGGATTCGTCAGACCAGATGATTTGTTCCCATTGCAATTGTGTCCAGTTTAGGTGGTCTCGGCACCACTCTAATCTCTTCATAGCATTCGGCTCCGAAACTAACGGTTTTGGAATAGCTACTCTGCCATAAATGTTCGCATCATGCAGCTCCCGTTGAATAGTTTTCATAGATACAGGGTTCTGAAGTTGGGACGGACGTTATCTGCGGCGGTGTAATCTTGCGATTTCAACACCCATCTCTCACGGTCTTCCAGCTTCGACTTCCATCCACTGTTGTGCTTCACGGAAGACACCTTACCAAGGTTTGTGTAGGCTGTTATAACCCTTGACACAATGATCTTTAAAACACCTGCAAGGTTGGCTGTTCTAGGCACGGACACTCCAGCGAGGCGAACTCCAATTATCATTCACGCCGAAGAATTCGGAGATAATCACAAGCTTTGGTACGAATAGAATTTTTTAATGCAACTCTCACACTGTCAAATATTTGACTGACACCATTTATTTCGCTACCACTAGGTGGCAGATTGTTTCGACATTTGTCGGCCTTTTATTGGACGATCGAAGGACGACTCATTTTTAAATGGTATTCCTATTATTTTGTCCTATACTTACGTCTTGTGATAGGAAAATTGTAATTAATTCTGTGTAATTTTGCTTTTTTATTCTTTATAAAATATGCTGAAAAATAACGTGATACAAGGGTTAATTTTGAGTTTCTTCAATAGATTTTTTATACTTTTCAAAACTGAAAGCATTTCCTGTTTTTAATTTTGTCTCAAAATATTTTTAACAAAGTAGGGATAAATTGACAATTAAGCAACTAATTAATAAATAAAAATAAATAAATATCAATACTATATATGTTGCCCTTTTAAAGAACATCATTTTTTCTTAGTTTCTTCTGAAAATGCTGTGTCTGTGTGTGTATCAGTATTCAAACTAAAGCAAGTTGAAAGATTTCAAAACCAATTCGAAAAAGCAACCCATTAGAATCCATCACAAGGAGAGAGAAACGTTTAAAAAAAAGTTTAATAAAAAAGATAGCAATGGGAGGGGGACTATTAAACGAAAGTAATGAGCGAAAAAAAAACTGGATAAAGGAACTGAAATCAATAAAATAGGAAGAAAAGAAAATGGCTTCAAAATTGAGAGGAAAAATTAAAGGGCAGTATATAAAAGAGAGTATTAAAGATGCGAAAAATCTATTCCACAGTGAACAGCATTTAATTTCGAATAAGACTGTGAGTGACTTGTATAATTATTAAAATATAAAACTCTTGATTGATTTACAAACTGTGAATGCGATAATTTTGAAGTTTTTGTACTATATGAGTATAAACAATTTAAATATAGTAAGAATTACCTCATTCATTTCATCTTGTATTATGAGAAAACTAACGGACAATTATTAGATAATTATATATTTTCCCTAGTTTTGATTAGACAAAATATAATCAATACTATACCTTTTCATTTCTTTCTTATTCGTTCCTATTAAAAGCTTATTTTATTAACTAAAGAAATAACCTTGACATCAAGTGGAACAACTTGGACTGTATCTTTACATACGCATGCGCATATGTATATATGTTACCGTTAAAGTGTGAAATCCGTTATTTCATAGAATGTTCTTAGCCTAGCAATTATCTTTGTTATAAGGCGATCTCAACTTATATTACAGAGTTTATGCTTTACAGAAATTGACTTCTCTCCCAGTTTTAAGTTTACTATTGCTCATTAATTATACGTTATGATGGATTTTAATATATTGTCATTTTAACTATAGCATGTTCTTTAGTTAAAAAAGTCGTATTCCTTTCTTACAAAAACTTCAAAGAAAATAGCTATGAAAGTATACGGCAGTAAATATCGCATATTTTAGCCAATCACCTCAGGGCACGTTCGATTTGAAGAACAGTTTAAAACACCAACTTTCTGAATGGTTTGAGAAGGTGTCTTTAAATGCTGATTCAAACTGCTTATATATATATATATATATTGTGATTATTCGATGATTATCATATTTCTCCAGCTAAAAAAGACTGGATCATAGTGAGTGCTGGCGTGCAGGTCGTTATATTGAAGAAGGACAGTCAATCAAAGATGTCACTCTTTTCATTGGCAGGGATCACACTGTTATTTACTGATTATAGAAAAAGCTTAAATAGGCCAAACATCAGACAATAAATCTGTACCTAAGGGATATTTCCTGATGATGGTTGATATTTTTATATAGCTGATATAACAATCAAGTGAAATCAACGAGTTACATCCAAAACTATAAACAGATAACTGGAGCATCATGTAGAATGACATAGACATCTACAATTACTTACTCAAACTCAGTGGCGCAACAGCCCATAAGGGCCTACTGTGCCCATCCCAGTATACGTGACCATTGAGGAGTATGAGTACATATCCTGAACAATTGGTCAGTCTGAAGTGAGGCACCCAGTGTTTAAGTCCCCAAGCAAGCTTGGTACTCATTTATCGACCCACTGCAGGAGAGATGAAAAGCTGAGTTGACCTTGCCCAGCCCGAGGATAGAACCTCGAACCTATGGTGCAGAAGCGTGATACGCTACCACTCAGCCACTGGGCCTTCACCATTACTTAAATAAGATAGAAAATGCCAAAGGCTCTACACGAAGGGATTGTGCTTATATGTGTTTCACAAAACATCCCGTTCAAAGAGACATGGCTAAAATGATGCCATTAACACAGCGTTTCTCAAACTTTGGGGCGCGCCCCCTAGGGGGCGTGACAACTCTACGAGGGGGGGCGCGAGCATATTGTAAAGTCAAAAACAGAAGATTATTTAAAAAAATTAATATACTGAAAGTAAACAAACAAAATACATTATGACATGATAGAAAATAAAATACATATCACATAAATGTATCAGTGCTACACGATGTATTTTATAGTTAATTTAACAATACTAAGTTAAGAACCAGTTTAATAATTACCAGTGGATCCCATGGGATTGTCATACATAAAATTATATACAAAAAGTAACGATAATTTGTACGGTTTATAATAAATCCCTTATAAGTGTCAAATAAAAGTCACACTAATAGCTTCCCAAATCCAATCGTTTTCCATGTAGGCGCGCACATAAGATATATCGGGAGGGGGGGGGGAGTAAAGAAGGAAATAGTCTGAAATAAGTAAATCCTTCACAAACGTTGTAAAGATCCTTTTATTGCATTCCAAAACCTTTGGAAAATTTTTTTATAAATAGCAATGCACAGAAAATATCATTCTTTGGAAAGACGTATATTTACGTCAGGGGAAGTTATTGCTTTGGCTGAGCGAGACGTTTATATAGGGCCGGTGGCACTTTAGAGATTAAAGTCGTATCGTAGTTTTAGCATCAAAGTATAGTATTTTTGAATTCAATACAGTGTTATTGTATGAGGGGGGCGATGAAAATAATGATTGAATATTGGGTCGCGAATATTGAAACTTTGAGAAGCACTGCATTAACATGACATCTAAACTTTAAACGTTCTGCCCATGGGGGCGGGAAATCAGGTGGTATTTACTGGAAATCAGATGATAAGTAAATGCCATTTGAACAGGTTTAAATGAAATATGAGTGTCTGGTAAGAAAAAGACAGCCACAATCAGGCAGAGAACATCATTGAACACCATACATTTAGAGCTGCTAGCGTCATGGTGTGAGCTGGAATATCAACTGGATACCACATATAAAACTCGTTAAAGGCAATTCTGTGACAGCTAAATGGTATCGGGATAAATCCTGAACCTTATTATGAGAGTCTGCGAGAGTTAATTCCGATTTTCTGCTCGGGATGATATTGCCCATCCATATCAAACCAAAGTTATTCATTAGTACCTGAGAATAAAAGTAATTTTTTTTATAGTGGGACTACTGTATTCCCTCAATGTTAATCTCATTTTAAATCTCTGAAGCATCCTCGATCATGTGGTCTGTTTACATCATCCTCTTCCAGTCAATATCACAGGATTGGAAACTTTAACAATGGCCATTCTTCCATTAGGAAAGAATGGTCATTGCTAAAGTCTACGATTTTTGATTAATTCTTTATCAACGTGAAATTTTGTGTGAAGATCACACAGGGGAATTGTCCCATACTTTAATCATGTAAGACCTTTATTATAATTTTTATTTTACCCATCATTTTATAAATAATTCAAATGTAATATGTCATCGCCTAAATTACAAACAAAAATTTTTAGATTTTCTTCTTTGTTCATGATTTTTGTTTTCTTTAATCTTTAACTCACACACAACATTTTCTATTTTCATGTCCAATTTTATTTTAATAAAGGTTTTTTTTCATTTTTGTTTATTTTACTGTCTCGTGCCTAACTTTTAAAAACCAGACTAATTATCGTTCGTCTCAGATTTACAGTTATATTAATGTAACTTTAATTCATTTCAAAAATTCGTTTTCAATCGCAGTAATTAATTTAAAATAGTTTTAAGTAACTTGAAATATTTTCTAAAAAATTTCATTTAATCTTGAAATAAGTAATGAGAAATGTAACCATTATAATGAGCTATCTTTATTCGACCATTTCTCTGTAAATTTAATTGAATGCATTTAATCAAATTCAGCAAATAATTCAATTTTAAATAATGCGGAGACTTCATATGTATGTAAGCAATCCATTTATTTCAAATAAATATTGCAATACAGCTGAAAATTAAAAACACAGATTGTGACAGTAATTGCGGATACCAGCTCCGTAATAATAAATATCATGAAAAGAAACACAAAGAACATACAATAAAAAGATAATACACGAAATCGAATTATAAATATAACATATTACTTCTCTCACACTTATATATATTCGTGATAACTGTAAATTAGCATAAGGAATTTGAAAAACTTTTGAATAAAACGATAAAATACTATATTAAAATAAATTTTAGAAGAAATGTAATTTCAAAACATTGCTTAGATGTTTCGATAAACTTTGAACCTTAGGGATTTTTGGTAAGTTTACTTATTTTTATCATATTTTTCCTCTTTGTAAACTACTGTTAAAAAATACCAATGCTAAAAATTCAAAAAGGCTTAGAAAAAAACCAAGTTATTTTAACAAAATTAAACGAAATATTTTTATTTAAAAATTGCTTTGATATAAGGTTAAAAATAAATAAATAACTTAAATTTCATAAACGCAAATAGTATATTGTGCGCTGCACTAAATACTTTTCAATATAAAAAAATAAATATAAAACTTTTTTAGTAAGATATTATTTCTTACTAAAAAAAAAATATGTTTGCTTGTTTCTACATATTGTATGATCAAAAGTTATGAGTCTTTTTCTTTCTCTTCATCTCTCTCAAGCAGAAGCTTTGATTTGCTCTCCAAATTCTGATGATACATAAGCATATGGGAGGGGATTATGAGGAACATGTATGCGTAAGTGCCTTTGTCTGAAAATGTGACCTTCCAAAAAGTTCTGCAGAGGAAAATCTTTCAACGCCTGGTTGAAATATAGAGCCAATGGATAGTCTATCTTGTCCACAGCATTTGCAGTCAGTACCCAGAAATACAAAGGTCCCAACTGAGTTGCAACACTTTCTGCTTTAACTGGTTCTGCACCTTCCTTTGCTTCTTCATCTAAGAACAAAATTTCAGCAGATGAAAAATCAACGTATGGTTGATCAGCTGATGTTACCTGCAAAACTCCGTTGTCTTTAGTCAAATATAAGACAGTCCTGGCATGTACTTCGTTGAAAATTATAGTAGCATTGCCTTTTCCAGTTACCTTAAAGATCTCATAAAGTGTACCATTAGCTCTAAATAAGCAATTAGCGTAAAGTTTGGGATAATGAATTCCAATTTTGATTCGAGATTCATTCAGCTGGCTTTCGAGTTGGGTTATTTTGTAATCGGATAGTCCACCGACAGTTATCTGTTTCATTTTCACATCAAAGACCTCACCAGCGACTAAAGGCTGGAGTTGCATGTCATCAAGTCGCACGGGATCTAGGATCTCACCTAAAGGTTCATCCATACCGGTTTTCATTTTGACACTTAGATTCTGCATAACATCTCCAAAGAATTCTTCTAGGGCTTGGTCTGCTTTTTTCAATCGTTCTTCTTCACTCAATTGGCTATTGAAAGGTGTCGGACTCTTGGTCTTAGGATCGACCTCGTTTACAGTCTCTTGCTGTTGTACTTGCTGAGCAGGAGGGGCAGTTTTAATAGTAGAAGACTTATATTGTTTACCTTTTGGGAAATTTTCTATTTCTTGGAAGCCCTGTGTTTGCTGTTGCTCCGGTTGTTGTTGCTGCTGCTGTTGAGGTCTGTGTTGGTAGTGGGAATGTAGTTGCTGCTGTGGTTGGGGTTGTTGTCGATGTTGGTAGTGATGATGATGAGTCTGTTCTTGTTGATGTTGATGTACCCGTTCTTGTTGTTGTTTCTGTACTTGTTCTTTTTGCTGTTGCTGTACTCGTTCTTGTTGAGGTGTTTGCTGTTGCTGTTGAACTTGTTGTGGCTGGTTCTGATAATGATGCTGTTGCTGAACTTGCTGTTGTGGCTGGTTCTGGTAATGAGGTTGCTGCACTGGAACTTGTTGTTGTGGTAGAATTTGTTGCCACTGAGGTTGTCTGACTGATATTGTACTCTGGGTTGTAACTACGGGAGGGAATGTTGTTTTCTCTGGTGTTACTTCTTCAGAACTCCATGGTAAAGCATAGGAGCTGCTAGTTTCCGGTTGCTTAACTCTTTGACCAAAATTTGCCGTTTTAATAGATGATGGTGCTCGGAATAAAACTGCGGGTTGTGGGGGGTTTTCATCAGTTTTTTCACCCTTTATTGAAGTTGTGGAATCTACTGTTGTTTGTTCAGTGCTCTTGTAGGTAGAATCTGGTTCGGATGTTATTCGTGAAGCTAAATTTTCCTCTGTAACGTCTATAATTGTAAAAAACTGTATTAATACATGAACACAATATTCATTATAGTCAAGAACTGTTAAGATTTAATAGAGTGATGTAATTGATATATTTATTTATAAAAAATCCCTCTTTTTAATGAATATAACAGCGTTTTTCTTTATTAATTGGATGGTCATAAATCTAAGTTGTTATTTAATTATTTTTAAAGTAGACTTAATATTAGATATTATGATTATGAGAGAAAGACTATTAAGATTATGACTAGATTTAACAATAAATTACATTTTAAAATAATCGAACTTTTTCTTCAATAAGGAAGTTTGTGTGGTTTTTATACAGTTAAATCACTACTTATAAACACTACTTTCCACGATGAGTAATGCCTGACAATCCTTTATATTAAGCTTAACTCAATAATATAATTAATTACATATATAATAATAAAAGATTCCCTCATTCATTTAAGTCTCTCTCTCTATATATAAAAAGTTTTTCTTGATGATGTAATAAATTTATTTATTTAACTCACACACAAGAACAGTAATAAAAAGGCAGTAAATCCTGTTCAAAATAATGGTTACAAATTGGCAATAAAGCATAATTTTCAGTTCGATCACAACTTCAACTACAGCTGACAAGGCGGTAACTACGACCCTATGCATAATAAATCTAAATTACAATTTGAGTATGAACATTTATGTAATTTGTACAATGGGGGGGATTGGATCGTTGTTAGGTAGACAGGTGTACCCCCTCCCTTAGCTTTTTTTTATTTTTAATGCTTATAATGAGGGTAATTTGATCCAGAAGATATGTTACATCTAGAAAGTGAATCGGCTCTGTTAATAACTTCATATCTATAAAACTTTATAGGGTTTCATTGCTTGAATCTTTTCATATAGTCTTCATATTCAGTTTTCCGTTCTATATTTATATTAAAAGTCTTTGTGTTACTCTTAATTCTTACTCTTTCCTAAGTTTTCTTTTAAGGAAGAAACTATTAATAGAGGCCAAAGAAGGGAACTGATGTCATGCGCTGTTATTGAAAAGACTTTAAGAAAAAAATTGTTTCTTATAACTATTTATTTGTTTTTTAGAAACAAAGGGAACTTATAACTATAAATAAGATTATGATCAATTGTAATTAACTATCATTTTTTTAGGATATCTGATGCTTTTTTTTAAGATAATAATCCATTATATATGCATTTAGTGTAAATCATTATTCCTTTCCGAATGCATGATTTTATCTGGACGCATTCGAGATTCCAAAAATTCTTTTTCGAAACTATCATTTTCATAAATAAAGACAGCAGAAATTTATTTTTAAAATAATACATTTAATACAGATTTGATACACACACACTTCATTATAATTTTTTAAATACTTGAAATTCTAAATTACAAAATTTGAAGAATTGAACATAAAATACGTCTTGTTAATTTAAATATTTCACCCTATGGAAATGTAAAACTTTTTCTTAAATTTTATAATTTTGAATCTGACGGATATATTTTTTTTCCTTATTTAAACTGCATTTTATCTGATGTTTTGCGTATTTACAGCACTATATTTTTTCAAACTGTATGATCGTGTTAATTTCAGTTTCATTTTTATTAGAACAGATGAAAATTATCATTTTAGTAAATTGTAGCATTTCTATAATTTTCTTTTAAATAATATAACTTTTTCTTAATGTAAGAATTTTAAAAGAAATTTTGTTATAATATAAATATTATCTTTTTCCTCTGGATTATTCCTCGCATAGTTATTCAAAGCTTCCTTATTATTTAAAGTGAACAATAAAAAGCACAAAGCACACACACATCTAAAATTCCGATAATATTTTTAATATAAGAAATTGATAGATTAAGAATGGAGAAGGGAAATAGATATTGCAATTATATGTACATTTAAATTCAATTGAACTTCAAAATTCTTAGTATAGTTAGCTTCCAGTTCAGATGTCACCCTCACCACTTGATTACAGTTAGAAATATACAATTTCCGTTGTCAATAACCATCATGTACAGTCGGACCTCTATTTAACAAACTCGTTATATCCCGAAAAAAGGTTTGTTTATTTGAAAGTTCGTTAAAGAGAGAGATACTTCTTTTAATATACTTTAAAAACCACATAAAACCACATATTTCATTTTCATAAACACTATATATTATTTAAAAGTAATTATTCGCACTTTTTTTGAAAATTAATATCTATTCATTTTATATGCCTTACCCATGAAAAAGAAATTTGCAAGGAAAACAAGAAACATGATTGTTTGAAACATTATAGCAATTTCATTGCTCTAGGTGAATTAGGCACCTGGTAATATCAGTTCAAGGTCATTGATTATCATAAAATGTGTTAAGTTAAAAGAGAGAATACTTTGAAAAATGACCCGAAATATTTTTAAAAATAGGGAGAAAAAAACGAATTACAAAAGAAAAAGTTCGTTGTGAATGGAAAATGCACTTCTTTATTTAGAGGTTATTTTTACAAAAGAAAAATATTAAAATGGTTCCAGGAAAGTTCGCGAATAGAGAAACTCGTAAAATAGAGGTTCGTGATATGGCTGTTCGACTGTAATTCTAAAGAGATGTTGATTCTAACCAAATACACACACACACAACTACATTAGTGTTTTGAAAAGTTAAAAACCTTGTTATTACTCACCAGTCTGGGCTAGTGCAAGACGTATCCCAAATAAAATAAACACCACGAACCAATGCTTCTCCATCGTTCACTCTTTGATGCGGTTTTTTTCCTGAGTTCAACTGTAGAAAAAATTATTTTTAATTCAAAACTTGAAATGAAACATGAAATACATTCGGACCCCGATTTAACGAATTCATCGGGAGCAAACGTTTTGTTCGTTAAATTGGAATTATTCCTTACATCAGGGTTCAAAATTTTTGCACTTACCCTTTTGAAATTTCGTAATAAGTAGCTACGCAAAAAATATCTATAGTTAGAAATTACACACTTTTTATTCAACAGCCAAATACTATTAGTGAATTATTACGAACCAGTTAATTGGAAATTTTAAAATACTGACTAATAGATGTTTGACAATCATTTTGATTCTTGACTCGAAAGAGCTCTTTTTCTACTTTATGCAGAGAAGAAAAAACTGCGTCATTTACATCTTGCTGTATGAGGTATTTTTCAGTTTCCAAACAATGTAAAGCATTCGAAAATGTAACAGCTTTGATGTGAGTTTCATTATCAATTTCTTCATCAGAATCGCTACTCATTGGCTCTGACAAATCAACAATTTCTTTAATTTCTGTTGCACCGATAAGCAGTCCGTCATCAAATGTAACGTAATCGTTAAAATCTTAAAATGTCCCTTGTATTGTGTAGTAGGATGAAAGGAGTTTCCTGTCCTATTCCAAATTCACACGAGAGTTTGCATTCATAACTCATCTGCCACTGTAAAGTTTAATAACACGGTCTGCACTCCTTCCCGTGAAAATTTGTTACTTCCAAGAAAAATCGTTTTTCTGTTCCGGACAAAATTATATCATTTAAAAAGTATCCAATTTTTTCTAATACAAACTTATCAAAAAAAAATTTCAACTGTTGAAATAATTCGTTAAATAGGGGGTTTTGCTTTCATTTTAATCGGGGAATGAAATCACGAAATTCGTTAAGCATTTGTCCTTCAAATCGGGGTTCGACTGTATTTTGAATTATATTTCGATAAACATTACATTTAATCATATATCTAGAAAAAAAAAATGGTTGAATTTGCAAATTGTTAATCACTATGGGAATCAAGTACAACGATACGTGCAATTGATAATTTAATGCACCATCCGGTTCACTAATGATGCTAAAAATTTAAATATTTTTAGAGTACAAATCAGTGATAGACTAACATGTCAGCTAAGAAATTGATCATCAGAATGCTGTGGGAGTTATTTAGATATTGCAAGGAAGTAAGAAATCATTCACAATCACACACAAATTATCCTTCTCTAGGCTAATATAATTCATTACCTCTACACGTGGACCTTTCTTACTTCTAAATAATATACAGTTTCATTTTCTATACAATATTATTTTCTATGACAGCAATTTTACTTTAAGAGAGGTTGATTTTTGCACACCAAATCTTAGGCAGTCTACTGACTCACTCTCCTGTGACTTCCGTTCATCCGCCAGAGGAAAACCGTACAAGCACTCTGTCTGGGGGTACTATCTAGCAGTTGTGACATCAACAAAGGCTAATAATACTGTAACCAATATTACCATTGGTTAGAGTATTAAATTGAATCTTGAGCTTTTAAATTTTATTTCTATATTTCACGTTATAAACTATACCTTTTTCTTTGTATAAAAAATTTCCAATGTAGTCTATTCATAAAAAGGGAAAAGAAACTGAAGACTGTTCCACAATGTATATGTAGTATGTTAATTATATGTTATTAATCATTTACACTCACACACAATTCTCATAAAAATAATAAATCTTTAAATTAGAACAAAATAGTGATAAACCTTCTCATAGTGAATAAATAATTGTTAAGACAATTCTATTGTCATACAACAAATGTGCATATGTTCCAAATAGAAAAATTGTTTTGAGTAAAATTTTCCATAAAAATATTTCAAGAGTAATGTTGAAAAAACATCCTGCACAACAGCAATTAAATAGGGTTCACATACGTTATCATTGACCTGAAACTATTGAAGCAAAAGAATCATTTGATTCTTTTTATTTTTTTTTTTCAAAATTGCTCTTTGTGACCTACTTTGTTATAAAAATGCGAAGATTTTCTTTCGACACCTTCTAAAATTAAAATGTGATTGCTTAGTTTTCAATTTTTTTTCAATTTACGCATACTTACTTTTTTTTCTAATTTAACGCTGATTTATTTGAGTAATTGTGCATATTTGGCTCTATTACATGTTTTAATCAACTATAAATTCAAAAGCTAGAATATTAAGTGATTTCCTTAAGAAGTAGGTATTCGACGATAGTAAAAGTTTATTTTCATACATTGTAGAAGTTATTGTTTACAGATTTTGCATCTGACTAAGAAATGGTAAAAATCCTTCTCAGAATTTTATGTGAAATATGAAATATTTCTTGAAATACGGTTTCTTTTTTAAATCTACCAATTTATTCGCAATCGAATGCCTAATTATAAAAGAACTTTTGGAAACATAGAAATATACGTGTATAAATGTAAAAATTTATATTCATATTTATTTATAGTACAAAATTTGTTGCCAATTCTGTACTGTAAATTGCCATTAAAATTAAAGGCTTAAAATCTTGTGCAATGCCTATGATTATAAAATTAATATTTTCCCACTTAACAACCTAATTTACATTCAAATACGTTCGATGAATTTATCGATGAGTATTTTACAATCAAAATTAATTTTTATTATTTCTTATTATCTTGGGGTTCTACATTATTATTAATTCACATCAAAAAAAATTTTTATATAAGACTTTTGCTGTTTTCAAAAACTGTTATTTAAAAAAATTTTATACATTTTAATATAGTCTATATACATTTCAGATGTTTTAGACATTAAAAAAGCAAATAAGGAAATGTTCAACCAATAAATTGGAGAACTTCGTCTCTGTCTGAATTTTTTATAAAACTATTAATGTTTGTAAGGGTAAGAAGTAATATTATATATTTCATTTTTCCTTGTTATGAATTGATCTTAAGACTTCTTTAAATGAATTTATTCCAGAAGAATAACATAGAATGAAAATAGTTATATAATAGATGGATAATTGGAAGAATTTATAATTTTATTCTACCTTTAGAAGTATTCTTACGCAATTGAATTTTATTGAAACATTTTTTCTTTAGGAGTAATAAATGGAG
>BMAV01002602.1:94656-108610 GCA_019973955.1 Trichonephila inaurata madagascariensis | reverse complement strand
TCCCCGGTAAAATCCCTGTCTTTTTCGAAACTACAAATGTATTCCTTGAATATTAATAACTTCAAATGCGCAGTTCCCTTTTACAACTAATTACAACAGAAAACACTATTTGATCTCAACATTCTTTTGCAACTGTAAATACTCATTCAATCCATTATTCTCCCATCCCCAGTAAAATCCCTGCCTTTTCCCAAACTACAAATGTATTCCTTGAATACTACTAACTTCAAATGCACAGTTTCCTTTTACAACTAAATACAACAGAACACACTATCTATTTGAGCTCAACGTCCTTTTGAAACTGTAAATACTCATTCAATCCGTTATTCTCCCCAGTAAAATCCCTGTCTTTTTCGAAACTACAAATGTATTCCTTGAATACTACTAACTTCAAATGCACAGAGTTCCCTTTTACAACTAAATACAACAGAACACGCTATCTATTTGAGCTCAGCGCTCTTTTGCAACTGTAAATACACTCATTCAACCCGTTACTCTCCCATCCCCGGCAAAAAGCACCGGACAACGGTTACTAACATCAAGAGCACATCTTACCTGTCCTTCCGGCCCGGTTCCTCCCAAGGTAATGATATCGAAGACCTCACTCCGAAGCGTATATAATCCGGAAGACGAGTCGGAAACTGGTAAGGTAAACACGGAGATTCACCTCGAAAGAGCAAGAAAGAAGTTCAAGACCTTGATTCAGGTGTCACGGTCAATGAACTGTACCCACCCTACTGGGTCATTGCTGTGCATGATTGCCCAGCGATGAGATTTATCGCACTTTTTGGAGTCCATTATGTGGGATGGCGATGAAGATGGAAGATTTGCATCTCCAGATCGTTATAAGGTCGGCATTTAGAGACCCGGTCTCTCAACAGTGACTAATGCCACCCGTTTGATAATGGATGCAGTGATTTATGGAACAGATTTGCATGGGAATGAAAGGGAAAAGTTTTCATCCGGAGATTTGTTTGGACATGTAAATGATGGGAATCCGTTTTATTTAATATTTTCTTTTTTTTTTTTTTTTTTTGCACTTCCTTCATTGAATTTGAGGCGAGGCGTGTAAACAGGCGATTTTCCGATTGAGCTCGATTTTCGTCTTCTGAGAAATTCAGTGATTTGCAGACTATTTAAATTCTTTTTTCTTTCGAAATAGAAAAGAAATATGGTTCTCAAGGACTACTTCCGGATTGTGAGTTTTTTTTATTTTTGTACTCTCAATCGTGAAATATAAATGAATAATGGTTCGACGAAATACTTTTGAGATATTTAAGAACAAAGCAAGATAACAAAAAAAGTGCTTTAGGATCACTTCGTTATACTTCACCGTAAATATGAAAAAATAGTTTTTCTCATTGAATATATTCGTCCTTTATATTAGAAACGGGAAGACACAAAATTGAAATATAGTTGGACCCCAGTTTACCGAACCCCTGTTTAACAAATTTTTCTCTTTACCCCATAAAAATTAAAGCAATTGCCTCTATTTATCGAATAGTAAACCCCAATTAAAGAATTATTTCAACAATTGAAAAAAAAAATCTGTTAATTTGTATTAGAAAAAGAAATGGATTTTTTTTTTTTTTTTCAAATTACATCTTCTTTGTCCTGTACTGAAAAAAAAACGTTTTTTGAAAGCAGCAAACTTCGAGGGGAAAGGAGGAAAACCATTATTATACTTAACAGGTACAGATGAGTCATGAATGTAAACTATCGTGTGAGTTTTGAATAGAACATGAAATTCCTTTCTTATCTCATCCTACTTTACAACTCAGGAGATATCTTAAGATTTTAAAGATTATGCTGTATTTGATGACTGACTGCCTTTCTATGCAACTGAAATTGAGGAAATTTCTGCTTTGTCGGGGCCAATGAATAGATTCTAATGCAGAGAAATTGATAATGAAACTCCTATGCAAACATTACATTTCCTATTGCTTTACATTGGTTGGAAGCTGAAAACATACCTTAAGCAGCGGGATGTAAATGACGTTGCATTTTCTTCTATGCATTAAGTCGAAAAAATTCTTTCAATCAGGAATTGAAAAAATTGTTAAACGTTCATTAGTCAGTATTCTAAAATTTCGAGTTATGGGGACACAGTACGATTCAATTGACAAAAATCGGTCAAAAAATCAAATCTATTTTTTTTAAGCCTAAACTATTCTTTATATACTTTTCTATAACCTCACTAAATTTGAAAGCTCTAAACTCTTAAAAAGCGTAGAATTATGTTAGCTTTTACGTTCGTTTTTATTCACATCCCTATAGCAAATCAAAACTTTAAACTTATTTACCTCAGAAAGATAAAAGAACTAGTTTGTCTTCATTTAAAATAATAAGGCTTTTTTTCTATTGTGTCGAATGCTTTGATTTTTTTACCTATTGCTAATAGTACATGAAACAAAAGTTGGTATGCATTTTTGATCAAAGCAGTACTTATTTTTAAAAAAATATTTGAACTCAGAATTTATACAATTGTTAAGAAATTTTCAATAAGGATTCATAAAAAGAAGTATTTAACGCACATACCAATCATGTTATCGCAAAACCATACCAACTTTTGTTATACTTAGTTTGACGTACTTGTAAATCAAATTTGATGCGTGTATGTAAATTTTTGTAGGAGGAGTAGCATTTTAAAATCACTTCACGAATTTTAAGTCTTTTCCTTAAAAAATTTTTTAAAAAAAATGGCTAGCTTTTTATGAAATTTTAAGCATATATTCGATTTACATAGTATATACACACAAGAGGCAGCCAAAAAAATTTTGAAGATCCTTAAATTAAAAATTTTTGCTTAAATCGCGTACCATGTCCCCTTAACTGATTCGTAATAATTCACAAACAGTATTTTTAGCAATTAAATAAAAAAGCGTGTAATTTCTAACTATAGATAATTTTTGTGCAGATGCTTATTATAGAATTTTCAAAAGGTAAGCGCAAAAAAATATGTATTTTGCTTGGAACCCGACATAACAAATGAATCCGAATCAACAAACAAAATGTTCGGTCCCAATGAATTCGTTTAATAGGAATCCGATTGTATATATATTGTTACGTTGATCGGGGTTCAAGGATTTTATGCAAATCAATCTCAAAGAAGAAAAACGGTCCTTTAAGAGCGATGAAAATTTATTGTCGAAAATCCAATTTTCGAAATACAATATTCAGCAGCAATATTCACAGAATAAATCTCAGAAGGTCTATGCACCTTCAACAGCACTCAGACACAATTAAAAGTGTCTACAATACACGTATGTAAAAGATTATTCACAAGCACAGCCGAGCTAATCACTAGTCAAAACAATGCTCACTAATCGCTGGTTGAAACAAGACTGACCCTCGTTTCGGCGAGCATCTCTATTTATAGGAACGGCGGAAACTTCGAAAAAACCCCGCTCGCGTCATAGAACGTGAAATTAGTGTATTTCTCTACAAATTTCTAGAAGAATCCAGAGGGTCCCGAACTCACCAACATGGCCACTAATGTCACCAAACTGGCCTCCAACTTGATCGCCAAAAATTATGCCAACTTGACTCTATCGCCAAGTTTCCATTGAATCCCCATTATAACGTAAGGGATGGCATTGCTTGTGAATGCTACAATTTTAACATAAAATAAATATAACGGAGTAATATAAATGCTTTACACATCCATATACAAATTTTTCACAAAATTCGTAAAAATATGTATGAAATAGTAGCTCAGAAAAATTTATGACGAATTACAAATGTTAATTTATTCATTGAAAGGGAATGCATACTACAAAAGAACAAAAACAGAGTGTGCAAACGCCTTATATTAGAACAACTGCAGGGTAATAAAGAATTTGCTAAAAAAGTGGAAATAAATTTGAACTATAAGCATAAATTAATCCCATCCAACAGTAATACTTTTTAAAAACATGTAATAGGTAAGTGTTTTTTTTTTTTTTGTTTTTTTTTTTGCACTATCTCAACAATGTCATTGTCATCCTTCTGTTATTCATAAACCGTTACATTTTATAAAATTCTGAAAAATATAATTTTCAAATAATAATTATTACATATTGCAGTATATCATAGTTTTCTATTTAAATCTGAACTTCACAATCAGATTTATTAAATATATATTGCTTCAAATATGTGAAAAAAAAGTATTATCAAAAACAGTTGGCTCCTCAGAAACATGAACTGTGCTTTTAAACAATATGTGATCCCTGTGGCTAAAAATAGTCAACGGTGTTATTTAAAATGGATGCATTGAACTTATTCCAATGAAACGAACACTTTTACTGCGAATGTTATAATCAGCTAACCTTTAATAGAACTCTGTACTTTAACTGCACGTGCATGAATTGCGAGGTTACCTGGAAGGTGATCAGCATCTTAGAGGAGAATGGGGTTCAGTTCGGGTGTCGATCATTGCAGCTGACCGTAAGTGAAAATTGCGAAACGTGTTGGCTGCGTTTTATAGACATCTGAGACTCTCAGACTGTTTAACAAACAAGGAATATAGCATCGAGAAAGTATCCGTTCAATTTCTAAATTCATAACTGTTCACAAATACAAAAAACAGTCCATCACTTAACACTTTAACTGACAAGTAATTTTGAGTATTTGGGTACGTAAATTGTCAATTTTTTTTTATTGTAAAAATCAAATGTTTAGAACAGAATAAAATAGTAGTTAAAAATTGATATTACATGTATACAATATTTTAATATTTTGTAGCAACTGCATATTTGCTTGAGGTAGCTGTCACACTGGGTGGCAATGATAAAGCTCACTTCTAGTGGAACATTAGTTTTTAAATAAAAATAAATACTTATTAGTAGTTCAGTAATATTCCATTTTGATTACACAACAATTGTGTTTCCTGCCTTATCTTTTTTCCATTTGCATCCTTTTTTGAACAACAAACTTTGCACTGTCCTGTGTGACGGGTCTGTACGCTGCCTTCATACTAATCCTCTTGGGCAGGGTTGGGCAGACTTTTCCAGGGTGAGGGCTACATCTAATTTTTTCAAGCTGTTGCGGTCCACTCAATGTCAGTGGTGCACTGGTCCAGAGCCTCCTCCATAACCCTTGAACTTTTTTTTCCCGATTGATTATAATCCCATGTATATAGTACATAAAACTTAATTAAGTACTTGTTATTAATATTTTTTTATTATTTAATGCTGATTATTTATTCAGTAATTTATTTTTTACTGTCTTTTTATTTTTACTGTCTCTAAAAATTAAAAAAATACGTTTGACTGCGTATTAGGGTATGATACAAGAATGTTAGACATTCGACCTTCGACTGCGCCTCCCACCCCCTCCCTAGAAAAATTCTTGTATGCACCAATGCCTAGTTTCGGAGATGTGTGATGTAGGAAAAGGGGTCTACAATATTTAAAATAAATTAATAATAAATACGGAATATGTATTTACTTACAGAACTAAAATAAAAAAAAACTAATGCTTTTAAAACCACGTTTAAAGCAAAACGCAAAATACAAACACAATAATAATAGCCATAAATATAATAATACTCGTATCAAATAATGCATTTATTATCAAACAATTCAAAATACGTAAAAAATAAAACGTTTTCATCTTAAGTTAGTTTTCTTCGTTATAGTCAGTAGGAGACTTAAAGTCTGCATACTTCAGATAATCTTGAATATTTCCATCTATATTTACTAACTGCTAAAATCATCAGGCGGTCACCCCAAAATGTCTTGGCTGTCCACCGGTCGATCGTAATCGACCTAATGCCCACCCAGGCTCTTGGGGAATCTTTGGGCTAGCATTCGCGTTTAATTCATAGCCATCCCTCTCAAGAAGAAATCTTGATATGCAGATTAGTTAGAGTATATAGGGTCAGAGTTTGGTAATTGTAAGGCAGAAGGAGCGGAGAATCCGTTGCAGCGCTACTAAGGTGAGATTTAAGTGATTTACGCAACTTGAGTTAAGAACGTAATTTTACCACTATACTAAATTAGTGGATTAGGAATTTATATGTTGAGATTGATTAAGTTAATTTGATCTATTTACTTGCGCTTTTTCACTCAGGGTTTATTGCTTTCTTTATATCATTCCTAGGTCTTCCTCTTGTGGTTTATCTTGTGGTTAATTAGAGTGCTTGAATAATAGTAATAAATTAGAATTATTATGGAAGTTTCTGGTCAAGCTTTGTTTCCTCCAAAATCTTTAGGTAGACAGGACGGTGAGGGAGCGACTTCAGGCGCAAGTCGCTTACACTAGTAGGCCTACGTTTGGCAGAAGTAGTAGGAATATGGGATGTAAAATGCCATTCAGTATGACGGATGGGGTTATGTATTGAAGGTGGTCTGCCAGAAATCTTTGGTCAAGAAGCTGCACCGTCATATTTTTGTAAAAGCTCTTCTACAACATGGATTCTAAATTCTAAAAATGTAATATGCTTCTCAACTATATTTTTACAAAGCAAAGATGAGTTTCAGAGTACCTTGTCTAGTAAGTATAAAAATATCTTTTTATAATATTTTTTCTGGCGTTTTCAGACTGTCGGATGAAAGAATATTTCTTGATCACAGCGATCTACACCACCCATAGTTAAATTGTAGTCAAAAAACATTCTTTTTTTAGGTTGATCATGGAAGTATCATGAATACTGCTCAAGAAACACACATTCTTTTTGTCTTTCCACCTTGTAGCCAAAATCTTACCTCTTCGAAAAGCTATGATTTTACCTCTTTTTAATTGAGGCCGAAATAAACTTCTCCCGAGATGTATTCGGGTATAACATTAAGATGCACTCAAAAAAAAATTACCCCGTATAATACTCGGGCATGACATTTTGGAGCAGTGTTGTCATGGCCGAGACAATCTCGGACATGACAGTTAACAGGTTAAGAATAAATTAAATTGCTCCTATAGTGCCATATTAATTGCATTAAACTTTCCTCTTTTAAAAAATAAAGGTGTAAGGCAAAGATCTGTAGAGTTTTGAAAATGTATATCAATCATCTTACAACCTGAGATAATAATCAGAACGTTCAAAATATTCCTGTAGTTATAACCTTCCTGCAGTTTCTACTGTACTTAATTTATAAGTTACATCAGATTCCAATATTTTAACAATTTTGTTCCCAATACTATATCTCGCAATTGTAAATTCACTTTATTCAATATTGAACAATATTCGAATTCTCAACGCACATAAGTCTATGACGTCTAGAACGCCTACGAATTTATCACAGAATTCATAGACAGATCCCCAATACGACAATAATTTGTAAAAATAGTCTCTAAATTATCTTCAAAACATTTATGTTTTACACATTAACTAAAATTTTTAAACAACGAAAAATAAAAATGGATCTATGATATCTTCATCTTGATGCTCTCTCGAGTACAAAAACAGAGTTTTCATTCATTTATTGACTTTAGCTTTAACACCAATACAAATCCCCCTTTTACACTTTAATTTTAGCCATACAATTAGCATTATTTACTCCTGATGCATTGTGTGTTTTTTCCAAAATCCTCACCCTTCACCTTCTTTCTTCTAAAAAACATTTTTAAGACTTTTAAAGCATTTTTCAGCAATCTGGGACAGAAATCGATGCCAGTTTTGTAATGACGAATGAAAATAATCATAAAATCCATAAGAAATGAAACAACGAATTTGCAAACAAATATTTCTGGTATTATATTCATCTGTAGGCATATAAGTGGCCTTCATGTAAAACTTCATAAATAAATAAAAAAACTGACTTAAGTTCATTTCAGAAAACTTAAATTAATACAACAAGAAAATTCTTACTATGCGCAAAAACGCAGTATTTTGGAAAAATATCAATTTCCTCGGCATTCTATTATCTTTTATTTAAGGAACTAATTACTATATCCGAAAAATTCTGAATAAAATTTATTGCATTATTAATGTGCTTAATATTCTTTTCAAAATATAATTTTCGAATGAAATAAATAATATTGGTACAACACATAGTTTTTAATATTAATATCACACAATTAAAAATCAAAAGCTCTTTTTTACGTTTAAAGTTTTAAAAAAATATTTTGAATTTTGACATTCATTTAGAGTATCCAATTAACCATTAAGTACCACAATTACGCTAGCTAGTGCAAAATATCTTTCAGATGTTTCTTTTTCTGTAATTATTTGTAATACTTGTCTTGTTTCATTTTTTTTTAATTTAGCTTTAAAAAATGGATATTTTTATTTTGTAATTGAAAATCAAAAGGAGCTACAGAAAATTCGAGATATTTGCACCCAATCCTTTGTATTTTTGTGACAGACAAGCATCCAGATGTTAGTATATTCCATTAAAAATATACATTTTTTTTATCTGAACAATCTAAAAATTGCTACAATTTAAATATAAATGCTTCTATCCATACAACTCGAGAAAAGAAACTACTCTATCAGCAAAAGGCCATGGGAATTTTTCTGTAGAAACATTCATTGCTGCATGGTATTATACAACAAATACCTGAATCCATAAGGACAATTCTTAAAAGAAATTTTCCAAATTACATGTAAAAGCTCTCGCAGGTAACTCTCCATTGTAAAAAGTCACGTATTTACATTCAGCTTACAAATAGAAAATTTTTCTAGTATTAAAAATGTAACAAAACTCCGAGTAGAACATTAGCATTTAAAATAATTTTTAAATCCATTTCATGCAACATTGTTGGACTGGGATTTGGAATCTGCAAGAATGCCAAAGTTGTGTTCTGTTCGCTTTGGTGCTTCCCCAAGCCCCTTTTGCTTTTAGATCCATTCGCATCACTCCAAAGATTGAAGAAAAGACTCATACATAATTCATTGTGTCCTATTTAGACTCATTACCATCTTTATGACATTGTTGCGCTTTGTTTGAGGAGTAATAGACCTTTTGCGTGGCTAAATAGAATATTACGATGAAGTAAATTCAAACACACACAGGGAATCTCCTTGGTGTAGAAAAGATGTAATTCCCCTCCCAACGGAAGACGCGTTTCTGATTTATTCTGTATATTTCCTTAATGATTTAAGATTTATGAAGAACTTTTTCTAAATACTTTAATCATTAAATAAGAGTTAATATTATATTAGAAAAAAATGAATCAATATTTTCTCCAGGGAGACTTCTTAGTAGATAACTAAAATCTGATGATTTAAAAATTTGATTTTAACAATTTACGGAAGTCAGCTTTATTTAAATTATCGTCTGTCTCTTGAGAAATTAAACAATAGCTTGCATAAAAATTCATTATACTAAAGAATGTTCTGGCTTCTTAGAAGGGCTTCTCCCATGGGATTTCTTAACTATTTATTAACTATTTATCAGTATTTACTTGTTTATAACAAATATGAAAGTAAAGATTTTAATATAAATTTAAAAAATGAGAAGTCCCACAGTAATTTTGTCTTCAAAATGTGTGCATCTATTTTGTTAATTACTAAGTCAATTACATATTCAATTGCAGTTATATTATTTTGAAAGATTTCCAAGAAATTTCCTTATAAGGACATAGTCATATATATTTTTTCAATGCTTTAATGAGAAATTGTGACACAGGCTGTCATGTTTAAAATAAGAAATATATATATATATTAGTATTTCATTTTGATAAAATGCAACGACGTATTTACACAAAGAAGTTTTTAAAAAACTCAGAAATTTTTAAATAATTTGTTATATTATGGTAATGGAATACTTAACACTAATGTCAATTTCTCTGAAATGGAGGAAATTTACATAACTATTTTAATTTGATGGAATATAATTCCCTTCAAAAACTAAATTAAATTCATAAATAAAATTTATTAATATACAGAAAATAGACGAAATAAAAACAATCAATGTAGTTCTAAATTTATGAAAAAAAATTTTAATGTGAAAAATTTCTGTTTGATAGATGTATTATTATGAAGAAAGGTTTTCTTAATGCTCACTCAATAAACGTAACCATTAATTTACAAAATGAAAACTGAATACCGAGGACATACAAAATTGCTATTTTAAAAAAAAAAAAAAATACTTCCCGCAAAAAAGTAATCAGATCGTTTTAAAACTTCGTGAGCAAATTATTTTATGCCAAGAGTATAAATGAAGCCAACAAATGTCAACTTCAATCACAGTTCGTACTTCTGCTATACAATTGAGATCCAACGAAAAGTAATACAAATTTATAAATCATTCAAATTATTTTTGTTTTTCATGATGGTTCTCTTGCCGCACTGCTTATAAAACTATTTTGATGCTCTCGAAGACCTTACATGCAAGTGGATGGCATTAAAAGGGATTGAATAGTTAAAACACATGAAGTAGACTCTCTTATTGAGCAACAGGTTACATCTGGCTTTACTTACGTGCATATAGTTGCAAGCAACAATAGTTTCTGTGGGATATGCTTAGGTAAAATGAAAGCATTGAAGGCTGAAGGCGCATAATTGTACGCAACCTAAAATTATTCATCGATATCTTTGTATGCCACACAATACATATTGTTATACTTATTTCACACCCCCTACAGTACCTTTCGACATTTCAAATGTCCACCACCATCCAGTCTTTTATTAACTACCTTAAGTCCTTGTTACGAGCAGGTTGGCATCACATATCGATGAATTCCGCTTCAGTCAGTGTACGGAGTTTAGATCAACGCAGTTATACATGGTGACTTAATATTTAAAAAACACATTTCCATTACTCTTAATGAGAGTGCGTGAGACCCTGAAAAATGAGTCATTTTCTAACACGTCTCATATGAATCAAACACATCTTGATTGCCTTCGTGCTATTTAGGAGGCACAATCACCAGGTATTTTTTCAATGAATATTTAGGCATAAAATATCAACAAATGATAGGATAAAAACTGAATATTTCGGTCAAATCTAACGCAGTGAGGGTGATTAAGAATATATTGTAACTTATTTTTAGCCGTAAACAAACCTGCTCCGAAGCCAGAAGAGGCTTCTACAATTACTGACGTAACATTCAACGAGCAACTGCTCTCTTTTGATGTTTTCACCTGCATTGAATTTGTAATACTCTGTCATTATGTATACATGTATAATGATGGTTTAAGGTAAAGGTCTGTAACCCGTGACCCGCGGGCCACGAATAGCCCGCTGGGGGCGTGTTAGTAGAACTCATTTAAATTTGAGACAATTTCAAAAAAAAAAAAATATCTGCTTTTGTCGTAAAATACGCCATTTTTTCTGTACTGTTGAAATTTAAGACGTTTCACTGGTGTGTTTGATATCTAATTGAGATAAAATTTTCTGAAAATGACGATCTTTTCAAAAACTTTTCACTGTGTTTAAAATAATTTTAAAGATAAAAAAATCTGACTATGCATAAAATCTCAGAAATTTTCGAAAAAAAGGTGGACTCTTGTGTTTAACAGGTTTGCAAAGTATTTTAATTCGACATCCATTTAACTTTTTTGAAACATATATATATATATGTGTGTGTATTTATATACATACAAATATGTAAACACCATCTCTTCCTTCAGAATCAGTTGTAGTCTTATAAAACAAACCTCCCTTTTTTTATGTAAATTTGCTGATTATAGTATTTTTTTGACAACCATGTGGCCCATGGATCAGTGTGAATTGACTGATGTAGCCAGCGGATCATTGTAAATTTATTAATTTGGCCCTCAAGCGTGAAAGTTTGAAGACCCCTAATTTAAGGCATCCGACTACCTTCGGAACCGTGATTTTAAAAAGGCGCGTAAATGGATAATTTTCATGATATTTAGTGTCACTTAGATTAGAATACATGCATAAAGTTGTTTTAAGGACATTTTGACAAAAAAAAATATTTAAATGCAATATTTCGGCAAAAAATTAACTTAGAATAACCTTTTTTCAAAATGTTCTCCTTTTGTGAAAAATGGTTTTATTATAACAATATTTTGCCTGTATATAGCTCAGACCGCTGTACAGAGGCTCAACTATAATTTTTGAAAATTCCACATTATTTTCAGAGTTACAACCATTTGAAATAATTATCGATGTTTTCTTAAAATTTCTCCCCTCTGTTGTGTCGTAAAACATGGATAAACCCACTTCTAGGTTATATCTTTCAAAAATTCTAGTTGAGCCTCTGTACAGAGGTTTGAGCTATATACAGGCAAAATATTATTATAACAGAAGTATTTTTTACAAAAAGAGAATATTTTTAAAATGGATCATTCTATGTTCGTTTTTCGTCAAAATATTGTACATAAATAGTTTTTTATTGTAATACTATTCTTAAAACAATTTTATATAAATTTTCTAATCTAAGTGACACTATAAATATCATAAATATTATCCATTGATACGCTTTTGCAAAATCACGGTTCCGAACGTAGTCGGATACTTTAAGGGAAACGGATAGTTTCTAAGTAGTGTTTTGAGGGACCAAGAGGGTAAGACAAAGAAGCCGCCCCCGGCCACACACACACACACACAATTTTTTTTCTATATAATACAATTTTTCACGAACTGTTTCACAGAATTCGTAATAGCATGATGTTTTTCGCTTATTTATGTATTTCATGTAGTTATAACAAAACACATCATATTCAGCTTTTTTTTTCCATTCTTAATTTTGCCCACGATTAATTGAAAGCAATACATTACACCAGTATTTAAAAAGAAGCTTAAGTACGTGTGGAATAAAGGAGCTCATAAATATACTACAATTCAAAAAATTCCGCATCTTGCCTCGTAAGCTCTTATTCAATATTTCTGTTACTAATTTCAGTAGTTCTTTTCCCCTTTTATACAAATGTATTTTTCCCATTTAAAGGACAATGTGTCATTGAGCAAAAGAACATGGAACCTTTACAGGTGTGAACTTCATTCAATAGAAAGACAAAATTTTACAGTAAAAAAAAAACCTCTATAACTGTAAACTGTTTTCACGGAAATATAAATGCATAAAATATCAGCAATGAAAAAAGAATCACAGTATCTTGCCACCGGCGGAAAGATAACGCTTGTGTGATCTGGAATCCTCCAGTTGTTGGAAAAAGAAAAAAAGATTCAAGTCAGTCAATTAGTTGTAACCTCCGGCAAGTTCTTGACCTTCAATCAAACACTCTCTGAACTAAGAAACAAACTTCTGTTTATATTTTTTCTTTCAAACGTCACGATTGTTTATTCTCTCAAGATTCTATCTACATAAATTCTAAGAATCTGCCGGAAATGTACGCATTCGTTGGTATAAAAACAGTAACATTTCTTTTTTCATTTGATATTTTTCAGTTTTTTAAATAGTTGATTAATACAAAACATCTTAAGCTCAGATATGCAATAAATCAATCACCTTTTTTTAACATTTTCAAAAAAATTCAATAATTTATGTAATACGTCTTAAGAGATAAAAATTCCTTTTACATTAGAATCTCTCTCTTTCTCTCTCACTCTCTCTCTCTTAAGAAATTTAATCATATGTTTCACTGCATATGTGCTTTTTATAAGTGGATTTAAATACACCTGTTCAAAAATATGTTGGGATAATTTTGCGTGCTTCTTAAAAATTTGAATCATTGTAGTTCTCTTTCTTTTTTCTTTTTTTTTCTTTTTTTCGCTCATAAAATTAACTCTGAAAATGAAGAGCAATTTGATGTTAATAAATTAAATCTCGTATTTTTATAAAATTGTTTAATTTTCAATTTCTATTTTGTTCTTCTAAAATATATTTCGATAGTTTTATTTTATAAGAGCAGAAAGACAACAGTTATTCATCAAATTCAGTTTAAAATTATATTTCATAGCATCATTGAAATACAGTGGTTTTTGGTACATGTCTTTCATTCATTTTAGATCCCTCGACATATACTAAACAGGGCATATAACAAACAAATCTCGACTACAAGAAATAAGTGACCACAGTGGGCCGAAAGCTCGGGACTGACATTGTCAAGTCACGGCTTCGAAACCTCTACAGACACTGAAGACCCTCCCTGTAGAGGGGCTGA
>BMAV01002602.1:51336-85655 GCA_019973955.1 Trichonephila inaurata madagascariensis | reverse complement strand
TTAACTCATCAAAAAAACTTCTTTATCCTTCAATATGCATTGTTTAATTTTTCAGTTCGCCCGTGCGAAGAATGGGTATACCAGCTAATATGCAATAATTCCCTCTAATATCCTTTTCAGTAATTTTAATTCTCTGGTCCCGTCCTTCAGGACAATTGTTTAATTATTTTAACTAGCTACCCACCTATAGGGAACCTTTAGAATTACATCCATCCACCCCTTCCAGATCATATGATTCCCCGCTAAGTATAAATAACGAAATCTCTGGAATCAAGTTGGCATCACTTTTGGCGACCGAGTTGGCGACCATTTTAGCGAGTTCGGGACCCTCTGGATTCTTCTAGAAATTTGTGGAGAGATCCACTAATACCACTCTCTATGATGCATGCGGATTTTTTTTCTGGAATTTTCTGGCGAGTCTATAAATAGAGTGGTGCTTGCCGCAGCGAGTCAGTCTTTCTCAACCAGCGATTAGTGAGTATTGTTTTGACTAGCGATAACTGATTAGCTCGGCTGTGCTTGCTAATAATCCTTTACATACTTGTATTTTAAACACTGATAATTGTGTTTGAGTGCCGTGGAAGGTGTGAAGACCTTCTGGGATTTATTCTGTAAATATTGCTGCTGAATCCTGTACTTCAAGGATTGGATTCCCGATAGTAAATTATTATCGCTCTTGAAGAGCTGTCTTGTACTTGTGACTGATTTGCATAAAATCCTCGAACCTCGATCAACGTAACAACATTAAGTTTTATGTGTACAGTTTGAAATGTCTTGTTCAAGAAATAATAAAAAGTATCAAGTACAAAGTCTCATCATGTATGCCAAGACAACACCAACATAATATTTAATAATCAAGAAAAAATCTTTTTAGCGCAGGGTATTTCATATATATATATATATATATATTGTTCAAATTTTCAATAGTGAATAAAAACACTTTTTATTCGTCCACTGATGTTCAAATACATTTTTTTAAACTTGTAGTGGAGGACACTTGATGTTAATACAGTTTTTTTTTAATATTAATTCATTAATTAAATTTTATTTTTTAATTTTAAATTTATTCTGCGTTATTTTTGATGAAGTTAGAACTAGTACTAATAAATGGCACCAGTAAGTTTTTTTAACGAATTTTTTCTTGGCTTCAGACACATTCTTTTGTACTTGTAGTGGATAACATTTGATGTTGATACAGTTTTTTGAAATATAAATACATAAATTAAATTTAATTAACTAAAATAAAATTTTTCTTTGTTGACCTAAGTACGAATTGACTTATAGATTTTGTTTAATATTACTTGTTTATTATAAAACTTCTATACTCTCTTACATATTATAAAATAAGAATAAATCCACTTCTAAATTATAAATTTCGAAAATCCTAGCTCAGGTTCTGCACAAAAGCCTTAGCTATATATGAGCAAGATATTAGATATATATGAGCAAGATATCATTATTGAAGCATTTTCCATAAAAAGGGAATTTTTTGAAAATGCGTCATTTTTTTCTACATTTTTTTTTTTCTCAAAAACACTGCATTTAACTAACTTTTTCTTGTAACACTATTTTTAAAATAGTTTTATAAGTATATTCTAAATATCACAAAAAATATTCATTTATACGCTTTTGCAAACTTACGATTCAAATACCTTAGAATGAGTAATGGTATAAATAATTTGCGTCAAAACTAGTTTTTCCCTCTCTTTATTCTGTTAAGTTCATTTTCTCTGAAATTAAAAGACATTTTATCTCGTCTAAAGTCTTCGTAAAATAGTAACGTGAGTAAAATTAATATTTAAATTTTTTGCACTTTCCAACTTGTATCATGAATGAACATTACTAGAATCATCCCAAACCAACAAAAATTGGTATCAGATGTATTTTAACCTATATACGATATCTCTTTCCTCAGGAATGGTTTATTTCTTTTCATTTTTACAAAAATGAGCCTTTGCACTGAATATGCAATTATCTTTTGTTAAAAGTAGTTACGAAGAGAGATAGAGAAAGATGGATAGCAGTTCGAATAAGGTTATCCATGAAATTCGATCGACTTCTAACTTTTAAGCGAACTAACATCTAGGGTTGTTTCTTCCAATGATGAAAATTAAACTTTTTTTTTTACAATAGAAAATTTACTATTGTTTAATATTCTTTTTAAGAATTATATCGCGTCTGAAATTTTTTGGTGCTTATCCAACCATACATAAAAAAAACTCGACATAACAATGGAATGATGTAAAGCAATTAAATTGATATCTCTGAAAAAAAGTAAAATAGTTAAGTTTAATCAAATATTAAACGTAGATAATTATAAGTGAAACAATATGTATTCTTTTTTTGTTTTGTTTCTAATGGGCTGCGGATTGTGGTGTTTTACCATTGCAGACCTAGTACATTCCCGGAAGCTGGTAACTCTTTTTAATGCGCCACCGAATAGGAGGATACCAATCACCACAGGTAATTTTGACACCCAAATTCCTCCCTAGAGGGAGGCACCTGAGCTCCGATTGTGCGAATCTGTACTAGGATTTAATTTTGCCGAGAGCGCCCAAGTAAAACAGACACTCTAATGATCTTTTAACAATATGGATTCTTTAGTGGCGTAACGGAAAACATTTGGGCCCTCTGCAAAATCAAGTTTTAAAACCAAAGTTAGATTTTACAAAGGGTAGGGAATTGACGGCAGTAAAGCTTTGAGCTCTCTAGAGCTCTGTACTCCCCCCCCCGCGGTGCGGTGGTGTACGTTACGTCACTGGGATTCTTTGAACATTCATCCAAGTTGTCATTGTAATCATTTACGTAAAATAAAGGAGGTTAAGGAAATGTGTTCTTTTAGATATTATAGTTGGCGATGAAGTTGCCTTATTTTATATTTCGACCCCATTAAAAAAAAGAAGAAAAAAAAAGACCCTGAACTTGACATTTTTTAAGAACATTAAAACACAGATTTCATTTTCAGATGTAAGCATCGAACAACTTTGCAACCCCATAGAAAACAAATCACATTAAAAGATGAACTATTAAAGTAACAGAAAATCTAGTAAAATTAAGGTAAAATTTTCTTACGGTAGCTTTTTAAAGATTTTTTTAAGAGCGATTCTTAAAATACATTTTCCTTGTAAAAACAGGGGATAAGGGTTTTATTTACACTCTTATTTAAAATCATACAATAAACATAAATAAATTTGCTGGGGTGCTAGTGGTCTGCGACACCGAGTTCTATTAAGGGCCACGCTGCTGAGTTCACTGCTAATGCGAGGGGATTTCTCCTGATGAAAGTGGCTTTAAAACGAACTGGTAAATGCTGGGTGCAGGTGCTGGTAAGGCTGTTGGAATACAGAAGCTTGTAGCAATGTATCTGTGTGTCAGTGTTGATGTCTATGTTTTTCTAGTGGTTCGAGAGAATACGTCCTGCCCACGAAAGTGACACGTGGTGTAGAGTTACTTCTATTTGGACGTATTCGGGAAAACCATTCTACTAGTGGTCCAAGTCCCCCTTCACACGGTACACTTTGAAGCGTGCAGCTGGCGTGGGAACATCGCTGGTCACCTTACTGTCAGTGCAATCAAGGGATGTCAGAAGTTGACTTCCCTTAGAACATCAGCACCGGGGTGTCCAGCCTGGGATACTTTCCCATGCGAAACTGCTTGACCATTGAGACGTCACTCGTTCCCAAAGGGAAATGGGTGCTTTGGTGAAGACAACTGAAAATTCCTATGCTTAAATTTCTTTGTTATAAATGGTTTACTAAATAAGATATGTGTCATTGAAAAAAAGTTTGTATATTTAGATTATCTTTTCTATCCCACGCAAATTTAATCCACGGTAACCGAGTGCCCATGGACGATAACTAGTAGCCATTATTGCTTCTATCGAGTTGTGAATTCGTGCCCTGGTGCCACTGAAGACCCACTGTGTAGAAGGGTTGATGCACGTTAATTATGACTGGTTTAACGAGACTGATCCCATGAGGTTTGAAGCCTTCACGTTAACGTGGTGTGTAAGTTGGGGATTGGAGTGTCACCCCAGGTTTTATTCTTGTCGCTGGAAAATGCCTCAAAATCACGAAATCTGTCCTTCACAACCTTCGTATGACCTCAAAATGCGTCGTTAATGTACAATCAAAGGAACTTTAAAATGTTATATAAAAGCCAGTAATGCGTATAAAGCATAAAATCAGCCGTATTCGAAACGATATGTGAGTTAAATATACCTACATTATAGTTTAATTTAGAAAGTGAGTAAGTAAAATAAGGGAAACTCAAAAGTTTGTAAATTATACTCATGAAACTAAAAAAAGATCATTATTTTATATTTATATAATATGTAACAAAGCTTAGTCGTTATTATATAATTTACGTTTAATTCCTAACTGTTACCAGCCCACTTCGCTGGTTATTTCACGATGTTCTATGAATATATTGTCTTTTAAGTTATACCGATGTAAGCATCAAGCAGCTTTACATCCCCATAGAGAACAAAATCGCATTAAAAAATAAATTATTAAAGCATCAGAAAATGTAGCAAAATTGAGGCAACATTTTCTCACTGTAGCTATTTTAAGCTTTTTTTTATTCATGACTCTTAAAATACGTTTTCCTTGCAAGAACAGGAGATAAGGATTTTATTTACACTCTTATTTAAACTCATACAATAAAAATAAATAAATTCCTTTGCTTAAATTTCTTTGTTATAAATGTTTTACTAAATAAGAAATCTGTCATTGATAAAAAGTTTGTCAATACTAAGCTTTCGACTATTTTATAAAACATTCTTATATCCCTCGCCTCTTTATTTAAAAAGGACAGGACTTAAATTATTAAAATTGAAATATAGTCACCTTCTTTTATGCCCCATAATCCCTTCTCCTAGGAATCCATTTCTGCAAAATCAGTTTTTAGCGAATCACTACTCAGCAAAATATCTTCTTTGCCAAATTTCAAGTCTGTAGGTCTAATAGTTCAAAATTATAATTTTTTTTTCTCTATAATACCCCTTTAAACCCCATAGCAGCCTTTGGAGGTTAACTTCCACAAAACTCGTCCTTATGGAATCGCTACTTAACAGAAGAAACATGCTTGTTAAATTTTTAGTCTGTAGTTCTAATAGGTCAAAAATTTTAATTGTTGTCTCTAATAACCCAGCAACTGCCTTTGAGAGTAGCAAAATCCGGTTTTTAGCGGATCTTTACTTACTAAAAGAAATATACCTGGTAAATTTCAAGTCTGTAGATGTAATAGTCGTTTTTCTCTTTTATATATAGATAATATATATTTTAATGATTTATATATATATATGAAAGAAAACAGCGACCCATTACGAGAACTATGGAATTCCAAGTATTCATTGAAGGTACGGGGTTTCCTTTATCACTGGAACAACGTGTTACAATGCTTGGTGACAGGCAAATAAACCCCGATTTTTTTTTTTTTTTTTTTTTTTTTTTAAAGGAAAAAAACTGACTTGGGGGGAGGCCGATATTTAAATAAGGAAAATTAGAAGATATAGCGGACAGACAAATTCCCCAAAAGCCATGGCTTATGGGGTTTCCTAGGACTATTGGTTGTGTGCTTCTAGACCAGTGATACTCAACCTGCGGCCCGCGTGCCTCATGTAGCCCACCGGTCTTTTCTGAGTGGCCCGGCCATGGCCCAATACACTTAGAAATTCAATTATTAGAGAAAAATGTACTAAAAATTAAGCAGGAAATTCTATTAATCAAGCAAAATTNTTAAATATATCAATTTTTCAATCAATTTGTTTTTTTAATAGCAGAATGTAAGCAAGAGGCTTAGTCATAGACAAAAGGAAACAGAAATTATCCTATAACTCAGTAAAAAAGTTATAAAAATAAATAATTTTGTGCGTGTGTTTGACAGAAAAGTTAATATAGTATTAAAATAAAAGCCAAAAATGAGTTTTATAATATTTTGATGAATTTTGCTTGTGTGTCAATGTTGCCTTGGTCTTGTAATGTGTTTTTTCCATTATCCGCTTGCTGCGGCCCACATGAAATAACTGTCATATGTATGCGGCCCGCGAGGAATGCTAATCATGTATTTGCGGCCCAGAGGGAAAAAAGGTTGAGAACCCCTGTTCTAGACAGAGGCGGTACTAAGTCTTCAGGGAAGGTTTAGTGTCCGGAGGGAAAAGACGAAATATTGCATTCATTTTAATTATGTAAGTTTTGTGTTAAAAGTTACGAATATAGATATCTATTTTTATATTACATATATTATTATACATTTTAAATATTTTACCCATCTGATTATAACGTGTCTTTCTGGAGATTTCCAAGTAATATTTTCTTTCTTGCATGAGATTCATTGTCTTTAGTAAACACGGATTCTCAAAATGCCCCAGCTATCTTTCTCTATTTTCAACACTTTTAATGCCTTCCCCTCTTCCCACCTCCGATTTTTCAGAGTTTTGTCTTAATCTCAGTTTTTTTTTTTTTTTTTGTTTTTTTTTTTCATAAATTGGCATGTGTGTGTGGCTTAGCTCCAATAAAACAAGCTAATAGTGTAATCTTCGCTAATTTTTTTTCAACCCTTATACATATAATTATATTTTAAATTTGATTTTTCTGTGACCAAATTTGCCTGTTTTACTTATTTTGGTAACAAACATGAAAATGAAGTTTCATTGAATGGAATTAAGGGGATATACTACTTTATAAAATTAGAAAAAATTATCTGTCAAAAAAATACGATTTTATCACAATTTATGTAGTAATAGATAACCTATATTTTAAAAAAACTAATGTATTGCAGAGGGATTAAACTGCAATTTTTGAAATTATCAAAACAAATTGTTTCAAAATTTGGAGTTATAAGTGTTCTATATATAATTAGTATATAGATTTTTATATTCGTATACTTTTTAGTAAGAAATCGGTTTTTCTTCTGTGTTGTTGCTGTTGCTAATGCCACTTGTTTGACGTAATCAGATCGAGGCCCACAAAATTCATCGTAGCAAGGGGCAAAATGTACGCCTGTCGTTTGCCTTAGCCTTGAGCACCATACAGGTAACAGAAAGATTTAGCTCGATGAAATTCCAGAAGAGAAGGAATGAATGTTGCCAGAGCCTATGAGGCAGGCTGGACTTCTTTACGATAGATGGCGACACCACCAATCTCCATCTCCACAATTTAGGCATGGAACTGGAGGGGAGAGAAATATTCTCCAACCCCCTGCACTCGTGGTTTCAGCTGCGACCACCCAAAAGACTTTCAGACCCACTGATTTAATGAGCACGTACTCCATGTGTACTCGGTGGGTATTTGGAGGCATCGGGCATCGAACCTAGGCCTTCCGGCCTGCTCTAACAACTAGTCTACCCACGACCTTTTTTCTTCTGTAAAAGAGATTACAAAGAAATTTATGCTTTTCAATGCATGTTTTTGTCATTTCTTCTATTTATATTTAAATGTAATTACTTCATCTTTGTGACAGTCATTGCAATATTTAGAGTTTCTATAAAGTAATTACATATTTATATTTCTAAAATATTCTCCATGTAAAATAAATAGTGTTAGAAAGAGTTGATGACTTATTTTAACTGCTATATGATATAATGGACAGCAGAGCTGTAAAATTTTTATTTAATCAGATAAAAATAAGTTATTACAAATTTATTAAAGTGTTAGGTATGGTTTTTCTTAGCTGCAAAAAAACATTTCTTCCTATTGAACATCTTGCAGCTTTCTTTCATTATTTTATAAATCCTTAAGACTACCCAGTACCCTTTTTCAAAAAAAAATTTGGGGAGACAGTAGTAGTAATAATAAGTATGTTTTATATCCAGATTATATTATTCAGTTCAGTAAAAAGTCAGCCTGACCAGCCATCGTCTTACCATTTTAAAAAATTAAGAATTTTTGAAACTTTTTCAAACTTCTATAAAATGTTTACTTTTTAAAATTTTATAGTCATTTCAAGTGATTTATGTTTCTTAGATTCTTGCAAACAAAAGTTAGTATGGATTTGAAAATCGATTCTCTTGTTGAATTTTAATAGTTATTTTTCTCGAAAAACCTGGAAAAAACACGAAAATTTTTAAAATAGTAACTTCAGCATTTCTTTAAAAAATAATTAGAGATCTCAGCCCTAAATCCACACTAATTTTTATAGAACATACGTTTGTAAATAAATACAATTAATTTCAAGGCCTATAATGAACAGAAGAAAAGCCTTAAGGATTAGAAAACACTTATACCTTCAAAATTGAAAGTTTGAGAAAAATGCATTTAAAGTTTGTAAAGGCATAAAACAAAAACTTATAATGCCTGTAACACTCTTAATTTTTTAATATGTTATTTTCCAATGTATGTTCTACATTAAAACACTATCTTAATTAAATATAACTGAAAATATTTTTTTTTAATTTAAAATATATTTTTGCATAATATTGATAACATTTGTTACGACGACAGTTTATTCAGCTTAATCTTAACTTAATATTTCCACAAAATTTTGAAACACAAAACATTTATATACAAAATACTAATGACATTACTTAAGCTAAAAATAGATAGGTTTGTTCATAAAATTTAATTTTGTTTCAGGTTTAAATCGGGCACACAGATAAGGAAGTTTTAGCTCTTGTTGTATGCCTTTAAAATACTAAAATATAGTACTACAATATGT
Source organism: Trichonephila inaurata madagascariensis (assembly GCA_019973955.1). Taxonomy (NCBI): domain Eukaryota; kingdom Metazoa; phylum Arthropoda; class Arachnida; order Araneae; family Nephilidae; genus Trichonephila; species Trichonephila inaurata. The sequence continues at coordinate 77,000 of BMAV01002602.1, read as the reverse complement.
TTAGTATAATGTAACTTGGTACATCAAGGAAATATTCAGTTATACCCTGCAATACTTGTAATCAAAATACTTGTATTCGGAAGTCTAATTGCAGTATCAGCTGAAGACTGATTTTTAGATACATCATTTTCAGCAGTATTCCGTCTCTTCGAAATATTGTTTCTCACAGAAACCTGAGAATGCTTTGGATACGGCATTTTCTCAGCAGGAAAAAATTAATGATAAAGCTTTTAAGTTATATAAACTATTTTTAAAAGCAAAAATTGGCCTTGAAATCTATTTTAATTAATTTTGAGAATTCGAAAAACTCAAAATATAATCAAACAGAAATAATTTTAGTAATGAAAATTGGAATAAACTTTTCACACTAAAAGAGTTGATTGTGCTCAAAAATATTTTTAATTAATTCAATTTAAGAGTGAAAAAATGCTTTAAAATGAAACCGAAACCAAAACCATAGCTCAGCAAACTTCAAATATCTTAAAAAATAATTTGTTAACATATCTGAAATTTGGTGGCAAGCTTCTCAAATATATGAGCCACAAGAAAATGCACAAAAAAAAATTCGATAATTATGAAATTTGCAGGGTATTGTGTATACTCTTAAATAAAATAAAAATGCATGTACCACAAATGGGACTTACAGCACAATGTTCTCTTATTCTGGTATATTTGAATAAAACTTAATTTTTCACTAAAAAATGTATTGGTTGAATCATGAAAGTGTGTGCCTGTAAGCAGCTGGTAATTTTTCATTGCAATTTGTAGAATAATAACATGAAATTTCACTCATCGTATAACATAATATAATATGTGTGAATATAAGAACATATGTACACAAATATTATTAGGATCAATATTTTAATTACTACAGAGAAACCCAATAGAACATTCTTTCCTGAATACTCCAGACCTTTCTGATAATAATGTTTTTAAAAAGCCAGCAGCCTTTTACAACCCTCGCACATCTTAATTGATTCATTTAGCAACAAAAACTGGTCTTTCTTATCTTCTCTAAAGAGTTATAGGTAATTCCCCAAAATGAAAAATAAAAAAAAAATCTTTCCTTCGGCAGTTGGATGGAAAGTTCTACAAACTGGTAACCCTGGCGAGCCCTTACCTGAATCTTGATAGGTCAAAATTGATGGAAAGATAGTGGGGGGAGACTTGAACAGACAGAATATAATCACACTAATTTCCATTCGGCTATCTCTGTTGGCGAGGCTTATGGGAAAAGAATTCTTGCACGCAGACCGCTTGGGTTATTGTTGCCACCTCAAAAACAGGAAGAGTGACTTGATACATGCCTTACAGCTGTCAACTCAGCCTCTTTGTCTACTTTAGATAAAACGTTTCTAAAGGTGAATGAATTTCGAATAAAAATATCGGATTTAATTACCAGCTGCCGCACTTTCCGGGTTTGGCTTATTCTTGTGAAGAAGTTGGGCTTGGTCTGATATGTTTTCTTTTCTTTTTTATTTTAAGAAAATAAAAGAAGAAACAGTGTCTATTGTTGAAGTTAAGTTGCAGAGAGAGGTCAAGTGTTGAAAAGTATAGTGTTCAAGACAATGAAGTTCGAAATGGTGAAGTTCAAAGTGTGTTATCGTTAAAATACTTGACATGTTCATTAAAATTTTAACTAAAGTTCAAAAGCTAGAAATTGATGTCTTATTTTATAGTTTTTTGTTTGTTTGTTTGTTTTTCATTTAAGGTAAATTACATTACTTGCATAGTAATTTTTAAACTAAAAAATTCCACTCTTTTTTTTAAGTTTGATTTTGAGTATTTAATCAAAACCCAATTCTGCATTTGATCTAAAACATTTTAAAAATATTCAACTGTTATTTCTTTAGAATCTTTATATAACAATTTTGGTCAGCCAATTAAATAAACTCTTTTTTTTGTATTAATAATAGAATAATAAAATGTGCTGCAAATGAATTAATTTATTTTGAAAAGAATTTTTGAAAAAAAAAATACCTTAATATACTGATACTTCACAAGAAAGTATTTTTATTTAAAAATTAAATTTAGCTTTTAAATTGCAGTAAAAAAAATAAAACCTACATTATATTTCAAATGTTTAGTTTTGCTACAGTTTGACTAATTTAAGTTGAATTCAATATGCATATTGCTAACACGTTATTTTTTTTAAAAAAAAGCAATTATTCTCAGAACAAAACGTAATACATGCTTTTTCAGTGTTAGAAATCTTTATTATCCCATGTAGATAGAAACAAAAATAATTTAAAATGCATAAAAATTTTATAATTTTTTTTTTTTCGTTCTAGTACAATGACAATTTGTTGAATAACATGGAACTAAATTTTTAATTTATACATAATAATATTCTCTAGTTTTCTCATTCTCTTACTTATAAATGTCTTCCTGGGATAATTTTTTTTACACTCTTCAAGTTATATTTAACAAAAATAATTAACTACACACAAATGTAGTAAAAGCAACTAAATCAGTAGAGCCTTTAGCTGATTAATTTTTAATTTTCTCAACATCAATTTCTAGAATATCGGCTTTCTCTGGCTTTTTATTATCTTGATTATAAAAATGATGGAAGTCAACCAAAAGCTTCATTTTTTTTTAATAAAAAATCTAGAATTTTATGTTCTATAAATAAAAAAAAAGAAGAAACAAATCTTACAGTAGTCGCATATGATGTGTAACATCTGGCATGTTATTGTGGTAAATACGCAATATTAACTTTATTCCTGAAAAAAATATGGAAAAAAAATCGCACGGGTATGATTGGAAATAATTTTCTATCGAATAATTATATCTTTAATGAAAATTGTATTTAATTAACAAAAGGAGTAATGTGCAATATTTTATCAAAAATAATTTTTCTTGTTCAATTTGGAGAGACAATAGACTTGTGATAACTAAAATATGACACATGCACTTGTGATTTCAAAGTATTTAAAAACCGTTGATAAACAGCGTCAATAGCAGTACCACTGCTAGCAGTCGAAACATTCTAATTTGTGTTCATTTGAGTTCATCATTCATAAAAGCTATGAGTGGCTCAGCTTTTGGCAAACTGAAGCTAAAGTTAAAATCACCACTCAAAATCAGGGGAAGCGAGTGATAATTTTTTTAAAAGAGCAGAACCGCCTTCGTTATATGGTAAAAGTACAAAATGCAGAAAATCTTTAATTTTTTTTAACCGTTTGATTCGAAGAAATGTATTCGACCACCGAAATCAATGTTTGTCCATTTTCAAATAAGCATTCTGCCGCACTTATGTCCCCCAATATCGTGATTATCCGATTTAGAGTCCAGCGCTCGAGTGCTTAATGGCTACTAGAGTTGGACCCCCATGCGAGGGTAGCGAAAAGACACAGCCACGCACACTCATTGGTCAAATCAAGTAGCGCGCACTTACGTCACATCCTGTTACACACATCCGTCCCTTTTCACGAAATCACTCCCAGCAAATATCCAGCAACCGAGAGGAAAGATGTTACACATCAATAACTATGGTTTTGTAAATATCGGTTCTATTTTTTCAGAAATGATAACAAAAAAAGGTTACAGCAAATTTTGTAAAAAAGGATCCTCCTCATGAAGCAGCAATTGAACATTTGGGGATATACTAAGAGTTCTTTTCTTCGTTCTATAAAAAAGAACATCGGTAGTACTATGTCGACCAGAAATATAATGTCAAATTTTGGCAGATGGCAGATGATTGAAAACAAATAAAAATTGCTAGATATAGTATTAAATATATAGCAAAACAGATGATTAAATGGGCAAAACACTTAATAAGATTGGTTTGCAATCGAGCCATCAAAAAGATCTTAGGAAAACCATTTAGAACCCGCAAAAGAGGGATACCAAAGCTTAGAGGCTTAGACTATGCTTGAAAAATTTACTTGGAAATTATATAGGTATAATACAGGTAAATAATATTATTAAGGTGACAAACTGGAAAACCTTAGCCATGAACAGGACGGCATGATATAGTATTTTGAGGAAATCCAGGCCCATCCAGGGCTGTTACACCAGTGAAGAAGAAAGCACAAATAACATGATTAAATATTCTTACAGACTTTACTTTAAGCATATTTGGAAAATGTTTGGCAACGATACGTTAATAATTGTTAGCCTTATACACCTTGAATGTAGAGGCAGGGCATTTACCGTCACGCCAAAAATACCACACAAGCAGCAAACAAAATAAGTGATATTTATGGTGAAGGTGCTGTAGCTGAAAGAACTGCGCAGAAGTGAATCGCTATGTTTAAAGGTGGTTATTTTAACCTCAAAAATCAAGAAAGTCTGCTCATGTATATCTTCCACCCCAAATTTAGATCAAATTAAAACTGGTAGAATAAAACGTTAAAAATATAAAAATCTACCATTCATAAGCATTTTTGTTGTTGTTGTAAAACTTGGCTACATAAACCATTTAGATGTATGAGTGAGTCCTCGTCGATTTTATCGAGAAAAGCCTGATAGGTCACCTGTGGCCGCAGTAGCCAGGGTAACGGACTCGTGGCTGGCGTGCCATGAGTTCGAGCCTTGTACCGCTGAAACCCCACCGTACAGAAGAGGCCGATTCACGTTAAATAAGCCCAGGTTTAAACATCCTTCCGTTAGTGTGGTATGGAAGTTTGGAGAGTGCGGTGTCAACTCCCTTGTCGTCCTCGTCACTTGCCCATGGTTCAAAATTACGAGGTCCATCGTTCTTAAAGTTTTTGGGGTGGCTACCCCATTTTGTTTGTACAAAAATTTTGAGTGACTTTATAAGCATTGTGGAGTTTACACTCGCCTAGTTACTTCAAAATATGTTTTTTTAGCATATTATTATATTGCAGTAATAAAAATCCACAATAAGGTTTTACTTTGAATACTTTTTTTATTTCTAATAGGCTGCGAATTGGTGTTTTACAATTTCAGACCTAGTACAATCCCCGGAAGCTAGTATCTCTTTTTAGTGCGACACCATAGATGCGGATACCAATCGTCGCAAGTAATTTTGACGCCCAGTTTTCTTCCCAGAGGGAGGCACCTGAGCTATGACGATGCGAACCTGTTCTAGGATTTAATTTTGCCGAGAGCACCCAAGTCGAACAGACACTCTATGGATCTTTTATACGCCATGTAATCATACGACATGGCTGCTGTCGATTTCCTGCATCACGAAAATCCACCGACTTGGGCCGGTGTCGAACCCGCAACCTTAGATGCAAAAACTAGAGACAAACCAATCACGCCATTCAGCCGTTACTTTTAATATAAAGATATAGAAATTTTAATTACGTAACAAAATTTTTAAAAAAACATTATGTAATGTATAATTACACGGTAAATAATACATAAACTGCAATTTGTTTATTAAGTGTAGTGGTTTTGAGTTCACATCTGAGATCATCACCTTTTATCAACAACGGTATGTGCAAGATTTTAATGGGAAGGATGTTCTTGATTATTTTTCATTATGTTATTAAATCTCGGAATAACAGTCGACACCACCGGACGGGAAGTACTTCCTCAATATTCTTTAGATTAGATCGATACTTTGATTTTATGGTTGTTTAAGACGAAAATGTCGTCCCTGATAAATAAGTTGTAAGAAAAGGTAAAAGATATTGTATTACATTTTCAGAAATTGTTGAAAATTCTTTTAAAACTTCAAACCAAAAATCTTCTAAAGGCTTAAAGTTTTTGGCTGCCCAGCTGCAAATTATCACGCAACCCTTTGTTTAAGAAACACTGCATTGTATGAAAAATAACGACGCATTCTTGAAAGAATTATTTTAATTTTAGAGTTTTCATTTTGAAAAATTACATCAAAAGCTAATTACTTAACTTTTTTTTAAAACCCTTGCAAGCAATTTTAGGAAAACCAGCATGTTTTACAGTAATTAATCAGGGAAAAAAAACAATTCTCGGAAATGATTCCGACTCTTTTAGTGTTCGTAGGAATTTCTCTAAATTTTTCTGGAATAGACAAATTTCAAAATTCAGAAAAGTTTTAGAAAAATTGATGTTTTAAAACAGAATAATCTCCACCGGAATAAGAGAAACATTTTCAGCTGAAATTACTGGCATTTTTCTGCTTCAGTGCTTAGGACCACACACAAATATATACACAGATTTCAATCTGCCCCTTTTTATAAATGAAAATATTCCCATTATTTTGAATATCAACAATAATTTCATAAAACATAACTGGAAATTTGCAAAGATTCACATTCCTTACTTTTTTTAATCCTTAGAATATATTATAGATCGTCTAATAACACTGATTTTAAAACAATCATTTTGATAAGTATGTATACATCACATGCATTCGAAACAAAATAGCTCTTCAAAACTCAAGTAAATTGTCTATTTTGGATAAATATTCAGATATTTATCGTAATTATTTTGATTTTTAAGATATTTGGAACAATTCCTGGAGCTACCTCAAAAACATGTCATTGAATAGGATATTAATACATTAAACTACAGTTTCATAAATTAAGTTATCTGATATTCCTTCGCTTATAACTTTAATGAATTGAAACAAGATGGAATTGAAACTAGTTTCACGAACGCAAAATCATTCACTAAATCAGAGGTTCCCAAACTTTTTTGCCTCATAGACCCCTTGACTGGTTTTTCAGTTTGGGTTAGACCCCCTACTTAACTAATATTAAATTTTTGCAAATTTATCGACTTAAATGTGTTTTGACAGCAAGTATAGGGCTATTTACTTTAAAAGATTAACATTTTTAACTGTTGTGAAGAGTATAGAGTGTTCAAAACTTAAGAAAACACACAAATGTTAATTAATTAGATTTAAATTTAATCAATGCATAAAACACAACTGTTACATAAAATAACTGAGCTAGCAGCAAATGCTTTTATTAGAAGGGATGAATCTGGGGATGCAATAACAAATTTTCAACATTTAGTATCAATCTTATCAGGTTTTAACCCTAAATATTTCCTTGGTTAATAGTGTCCAGTACTTTCTTCTTTCTTTTATATTTTGGAGATTAGCAAGCGCGCTGAAACTCCTTCTCAGTTGGAAAAACAATTGAAAACTTTCTCAAGATATTCTATAATATGGAATAAATAACAGGTATATTTCTTTTTGAAGCCAAAATTGTTGACATGGTTTCTAAATTTTATCTTAAGATCTTCGTTAGTGCGTATTCCTAGTGCTTAATTCTTGCAATCTGACATTTATTTTAAAGAGACCATATGAATTCATTGACTACTGTAATATTACGATAGTCAAAAAACACATTCTCAAACCTAGTTTCAAAATCTAAAAAAAAGGCATTTAAATGTTAGTGACGTCCAAAATTATACTCCTTTAGCTTAATTCTGGTAAGAAAGGTTGAAACGTGGTCCTTGTTTTAATAAAATTTATGCTTTCGCCTTGTAACTGCAAATTAACCTCATTAAATTTAATAAAAAAATCTATTAAAAAAAATAGGTAAGTCTAGTTTCCACTTGATTAAATTTCCTTTTAATATTAGTCACGATTTGGTTTAATGAGAGCCACTATCGTAGACCCCCATTTACACCTCATGGACCCCCAAATTATTTTTTCGCTGTCGTGGACCCTTTACAGGTCGTCATAGACCCCTGGGGGTCTATATAGACCACTTTGGGAATCACTGCTCTAAATCTTAAATATTTAGCTGCTTTCCAGGAGGTAAACATCATTTGGGAATGATGTTGCAATTGAAATTTTTCAAATTAACTTTTTTAAAAGAGCAAAACAGATTATATTTATTGGGCAAAACAGAACCAAGTAATGAAATAAAAGCTTATATACAGAGTGTCCGGGCTTAGTATCCAAAAGTTATGACTTATTATTACGTAACTACCCTTCAGAATAAAATAAACTGTTCCTCCCCTGTTTTGAAAACCCATCTGAGAACTTTTGAGTCTAGTCCGATCGGCAGCATGTGCGCGCATTATTCGGCAATAGCAGATGATAAACTTGTTACACTGACTTCGTTAATAAGGATGTGGACGCCACAGCAAAAAGTGCAGTACGTACTTTGGTTAATGGAATTTAAATCAGTCTCGCGTGTACAGTGGCGTGTTCGAACAGAACGGAATGCCGATCCTCCGACATCGAAACTTATCCACCAATGTGAAAGAACTTTAAAGGAGACGCGAACTTTTGTATCTCAAACTGGCAAGTATCCTTAAGTTTTTGTGATCGAAGACACTCGTGATCGCAGGCGTGATTCCTTTTGTAGGAGTCCTGATAAGTCTATTAGGCAAGCCAGTAACGACATTCCATTCTGTTCAAACACGTCACTATATAAGTGTGACTGATTTAAATTCCGTTGACCAAAGTATGTACTGCACCTTTTACTGTGGCGTCCACATCTTTAATAATGAAGTCAGTGTAATAAGTTTATCGTCTGCGATTACTGAATAATGCACGCACGTGCTGCCCATCGGACTAAACCCAAAAAATCTCGGATGGGTCCCCAATCCCTGGATGAACAGTTTATTACATTGTGAAAAGTAGTTCCGTAATAATAAGCCCTAACTTTTGGATACTTTAAGCTCGGACACCCTGTATTTATAGTCTAATTCCCCTTCTGAAATACTTATATTTTAAATCAGCAATCTCTCTCTCTCTCCAAACGTTGTTGATCGAATACCCTCAAAATGAATATATATGAATATATATATATATATATAAGTTGCACCCATATATAAAACCATTGTAGCTGAGTTTTCATGGTCGTGTGGGCTCAGATCTTGGGATAACTGAAGGCCCACTGTTGAGAAGAACTGATATACATTAAATTATGCTCAAACTCCAATAGTCCTAGCATTGCATTTTAGGGTACAACGTTGATAAAACACCAAATAAGATTATTTTTATTATTTACTAAACAATAAAAAAAATAATAAAAATCATCGAAATCTCAATTTGTTTCGATTTCGAGCATGTAGTTACTGTTATAAGAATCCTGTTGTGTATAGTAAATAATCCTTGAATGTCCCCTTTAAGCTCTTTCTTTTTCTTTTTATTTGATTTTTTATAAGCAACTGATTTTTTTTTATGAGACAAATAAAGTTTTTATCTGTTGAATAACAATGTCAATCCAAAATATATTTATGGAAGATTACAGCGCATTTGAGCTAAGAAAACTCTCATTTAATCATTTTAATCAAATGTAAAAAAATGTTTCTGTAGCCCAGTGGTTGAGTGGTAGTGTGAATCGCGCTTCCACACCATAAGTCCGAGGTGCAAACCTCGGGCTGGGCAAGGTTGCCACTCAGCCTTTCATTTATTCAATGGGTCGATAAATGAATACCAAGCTTGCTTGTGGGAATTTTACACTAGGGGTTTCGCGTCAGACTGACCACCTAATCGGAACATCTGCACTTGCACCTCAGGGCTCACAATTACGTATACTGATACAGGCACAGTAGGACTTGGCCCTCATGGGCTGTTGAGCTACTGAGTTAAGTTAAAAATATTCTAAGGAACTGGGGACGCAATGAAGAATAGTTGAGCGTATAATACTAAAAGTAAAATAATATAATAATAGCAAAAGCAATATAACAAATAAGCTATAGAAAAAACGAGAAACATATCTATATAGAACGAGGAAGACAGATTATAAAGTAACTTCCAAGCATTTTGCTACCCAAAAAAAGTATACCGCGAATTTGGGCCCTATTTTTAAAAAATTACGGTCTTAAGTGAACCTTAGCGTAGAACAGGAATAGACAACTGGAAACATCCGATCGCCAAAGCACACAGGTTCTCCCTCATTTTTTTTAGAACAACCTTTCTTAAAGTACTTTTAAGTAAGTGTAGGAAGGGAAAACCAGTGACCGTAAAATGTTTCGACATGTTTTGAAAGATTGTGTATCGAAGTGTTAAAACAAAAGGAAACAGCTGCCTATCATTCTTCAATCGCTCATATTCCCTCTCTGTGTGCAATCAAAAAACATTGTCGGTCATAACTAACAAACATGACTTCAGCCAAAATTATGTCAAAAAAACAAGTAATGTAAAAAAAAAAAAATTTTTTAAGGCAATTCCTACTTATATTAACAAAGAAACATTTTATTTTAGCTACTTTTTTATTAAATAGTTATAATTCATATAAATATGTATATACATAGGACAGAATCATAACATTAAGTGGTAATCAATTTTTTTAATTATCATTAAAGTATCGTATTGTGTCCTTTTAATTTCAGTCCAACTGAATGCTTTAACACGTGAGAAAAAAAAAACTTTTCAAGTTTTGACACAAGTCTCCAAAAGGGTCGCTAAGTCGCCAACGTGACTGTATTTGTAATTCTTTAAATAATTAGTTTTAATCAATTAATTTGTATTAATTATAATTAAATTATTGTATTGTCATCCAAAATGATCCTATATATAAGATTTCAGCTCAATTCAGCGCTTTAAAATGTATTTTATTAACGATTGAAAATTCCACCCAGATAAATAAATAAACAAATAAATAAACAAATAAATATATATATATATATAGACAGTGCGAGCTAATAGTAGGAATTGAAAAACAATATATTCATAGAACATCGTGAAATAACCAGCGAAGTGGGCTGGTAACAGTTAGGAATTTAGGACATATGCAAAATAAAAATTTAAGAGTTTGAAGATTAAAGTAATTTTTGCATGGAAATAAGTGAGTACTGTTACTATGTACAAAAGTCAGCTAATCTCTTTTGCGTAGATTTTCGTATTCTAATAACATGAAGTAAGAAAAAGTGATTCTTTTTTTTTCCTGTTGTTGGCAATGTAAGAATCTTTAAAAACAGGAAAAGATGGATGATACAATCTTCTAAGAAATCCTGTGTTAAAAACATAAAGAATTAATTTAGTATTTTGACTTTCTTGAACGTGAAACTCCAATCCTGTAGTATTAAGTGGGAAATATTCAAAAGAAAAAAAATCAAGGAATTCCAAAACAATTATGTCATGGTTCAATGAGGTTGCTACTTAATGTATATTTTATTGCACATAAAATTGGATGATTATGAAATAACACATAAAGGAAACACATGATACATTCCCTCCTAAAAAGATGAATTTCAAAATCGTTTCCTCTTCTTGTTTATTATTTTTATGTATTTTGATAATTTTTTTACAGTATAATTTCTTCAAACACAATTCTATATATATAATTACATCATTTTATTAAATTCCTATATGTATATTAACACTACTGAATGACAAAGGATATTAAAGTCTTAAGATCCAAAAATCAGAATATCTGATCTAATGTTGACTGTAAATCCACATCTTTCCCCTAATACTTCAAGTAGAATTTAAGTTAGTTTGCCAAATGCATAATTAGCAAGCAAAATTCATTTGTTAATATGCAAAATGCATACTAACAAATTTATATTCTTGATTTTTTCACAGTAGATAAATAATTTTAAAGAATGAAGTAAAAGCTCAGTTATCATCCTTGTCATTTGAAAATTTTTTTTTGTTTGATCCTTGTTTGATCATGGCTTATAAAAATATAGGTAATTATTAAAATGAAAATATTTAATTAGTTTCTGTGCATATATGTTTCTCCCAATATTTTTCATTCTACATAATCCTTTAATGCTAATAATGTAATTTGATGTGGTGGGAGCACTTGGTTCTTCCAAACTTTCTTCTCCTTTCAGGACGTTTTGGATGACATTAAAACGCTTTCAAATTGCCCTTTTTAATAAATAATTTTTAAAATTTAACTAGTGAAAATTAACAAAAAGAAAAATTACTTTGATATGAATAAATTTTAAAATATAACTAAAATAAAAGGATAAAAATCTTGACTTAAAAAATAAACTAAATAATTTTTTTTTATGGGAGTAATGCCTAACCAATGGGTTTGCAGCAAAGGAGTCCAAGTTAAAGAGAAAAAATATTTAGATATAAAAAGTTAAAATGAGTTGGTATCAGGTGGAGCTTCTGTCAATGGCTGATCAGAAAAGTCAGTTATTTTTGAATTTAGGTTTAGGTGCGGAGCTCGACAAGAAGGAATAAAATTAAAAGATAAATAATAGATAAAATATAACACATTTAAAAATTAAAGGAAAGCAGGATCAATTAGGATTGATATAGGTCTGTGGAAAATACGATCAGGAGTGTATTTCTCAATGCCACTGATCAATTTATTGTCAAAGTTGTTGATTTTTTATTAAAAAAGTTTGTAGCATTTATCCTGATCGTTTGTCTAATAGTAGGTATTTTACTTGTGACTCTGAGGTCTACAATCCTCATAAAACAGCGATCTCATGCTAATAATAAATTATGAATTTACTGAACTACCGGAACTAACCATTTTGTCTAACAATATAGCAAAATATTATTTCAGCCGTATTAAATAAACATTCAAATCTATACAGATAAATAAAATTGAAGTGTCTGTTTGTAAGTTGAAATTAACAGCTTTTTACTAAATGCATTTGAAAGTATATCCGGTACTTATATCAAAAAATCAATTTTTAAAATTTTTGTCTGTCTGTTTGTTCCGGCTAATCTCTGAAACGGCTGGACCCATTTTGACGAAACTTTCAGTGGCAGCTAAAGTTATAAGGAGTAACTTAGTTACTTTTATTTTAGAAAAAAAAATAGGTTTCTGTGAAAACAAAATTAAAACCAATGAAATAGTGAACAATATCTGATGAAATTAGGTTTAACCGGGAAATTCGCCAGGGTTCCGTGTGTGTGTATACTCTCAGAACGTGTGGGCCTAGGGAAATGCTTCTTTCTCCTTATGCTTGTCTTGGAAGGGGTTAAGTAATAATTAGAAATCAATGTTAAACATCCTTAGGTTTTCTTTCATGAAAATAGTTCAGTTTTTTATTTACTTTTTAGTCGATAAATTTAATATTGTATATAGAGAGATTTTTTCTTTAAATTTAATATTGTATATAGAGAGATTTTTTCTTTAAATTTAATATTGTATATAGAGATTGTTCAATAAATTTAATACAAAAAACCAAAAATTAACAAAAAACAAAGAAAAAAATAATAATAAAGAAACATTGATTCACAAAGTAGAAGAATGACATTATATTTATAACATAGGTATTTCTTTACGTGGAATACATTATTAAGTTTTCGTAAACTCTGCAAATTGAATAAACACTTTCTTGTTAAATTCCATGTGGACGAAGTCACAGGTAACAGCTAGTAACAAATAAAATGAAACATGACATATAAAAAGAGACACAAAAATTACAGGTGAGCACAACACATTTTATTTATTTTGCATATGTATATATTTTATATACATAATGAGAGAAGATACTATTATCATACACATTATAAAATTATAGTCTACATTTAGAACATCAACAGTACCAGAAACTTTATAAAGTTTCAACATGAAGAACAAAAAAATGGGAGACAATTTGTTTTCATACATTCATTTGTTTAGTAATGAATCTATTTTAATGCACTTTTCATGAACTCAAAATATACACATAAAAATATCAGACAATTATTGCTTAGTTTCTCTGGATGAAGCCATCTTTTTCCTCTACCAGCATATTAGTGAAGTGTACTTTGTATTTTGTATCACTATACAAATATCAGTTTTTAACACACATATAGCACACTTTCTATTCCTTCATCTACTTTCAATCAGTTCTATAGCACAATAATGATTAAAGATATAGTTTATTATTTTTTTTAAAAAAAAAGATAAAGTTTACATGAAATTCAGATGCTCAAAAATGCTAATTCCATAAAATGAGAATTCAAATGACAGATATAAATAACTGATGGAATGACCCCATGCACAAAATCTGAATGAGTAAATTTATATTTTAAAGAAGAATTTTAATGACATTCTCACATGCATAACAATCTCAATAAAGTAGCTGTATTGAATATGATATCATTATTAATTATGACAAAACTTCTGCATATTTCAGAGAAAAATATCAATTGAATATGAAATACAATCATATCAGAAGTACATTCTTAAGCTCAGTCAAACAATAATATCAACCCTGATTAATCAAAACCTGTCTACAGTTTCACAATATAATGGAAATACGTAATAAAAAAAGACATCAAAAAATGTATTTCAAAACCTTTCAACACAGATAAAAGAATTAAATAGATGTTTCAATAAGAAACATAAAAATCACAATTAGTTTTTTCACAGTATTATTTTTAACTAAACACAAGAATTATTTTTACTTTACATTAAACAAATTATCCAGTAGTTTCAGAGCCTTCAGCAACACCTGAAAAGAAGTCTTGATTACCATCAGAAGATAAGCTCTGAGTCTTATCAGTACCATTAATTTCCATCTTGACGGGTTCAGGTTCTTTTGAAGTCTCTTTTTTGGCAACTGGAAATTCTTGAGGAATATGTTGACTAGCAAAATCATCATCAAAGGAACACTCGAATGCATCAGGATTGGCACCAAACGCATCAGCAGCATTCTTTTCAGGTGCAGATGAAACAGCACCATCTTTATCCCCTACAGCTGAAAAAGAAGCTGTATCTTTTCCTGGTCCAGATGAAGTAGATGCAGTTACATCCTTTTCTGGAACTTCTGAAGATGCAGCAGCTGGAGTTTCATCTTTAATTTCCATATCATCATCAGAGACTGGAGTATCACCACCCGTAATAGATGTTATTACAACTGTTGGACAATCATCAGTTCCAACAGAAGGACTTGTAATTTCAGAATTTATTTCTTCTTTCATGTCACTTTCTTTAACTTCTTCCTTAAGATTTTCAGCCTAATAAAAATTAACAAAATAAAATTTTAATAGAACGTGCAAACTAATTTTAAAAAACCCTACTATAATACAAACTGAATGTATTTTTGGAAATATTTCCTGTACAAATAACATAATAACTTCTAATATTCTCTTTGAAAAGAAAAGTTTTAACATTATTAATAATTTAAAAGGAACTAAATTATGGTATTAATAGATCAATTAAATTTCTCATTACAATAAACTTTGTTAAAAGAAATTTCATACTTCAGATGTGTGTGTGCCCTTTTTTTTTTCTCAATTTTTTTACGACAAATTTAAGAGTTCCTTCTCAATTTCACAGACTTCTACTATAAATTTTCAAAAAATAAGATAAAAAATGAGTTTTTTATATTAAATAAATGCTTCACATATTTTACAAAATAAAATTTTCAACTTGGTAGTTTTTCAAAAAAATTTATATGAATCACTATAATTCTTTAATTCACTATAATCAATTATAATCCCAAAATCCAAACAAAAAAATGTTTAAAAATATTAATTAAAAAATGATTTTTTAAATGCAGTTAAGAGAAGAAAATGTTATCACATGAATATTTTGAACACTTGGAGTTTATATGCTCTTGAACCCCATAATCTAAAATTGCATTCAAATAACTGTAACATTTAATTAAAACTTTTAAGGCTTTAAAGCACCGTTTCTCTTCTATATATCTATCAATAGATTAAACTGATACTCAGAAAAGAAAAAAATACTGAACAATATGCCGATTTTTAACTATCAATATTAATTTAAAAAGAGCTATTTTTGTATTTACAGCTAAAACAAATTTTGCATTAAAGTTTAAAAATATATATATAATGGCTTTCTTTCAGTTATAAAAGACAGTAATTGAGACAAAAAGTTTACTTAATTCAAGAGAATTCAAAATTAATTGATCTTTATCAGTAATGTGATTATTCAAACTGACATTTTCTATGCTACAAATAAAAAAATTTTTAAAAAAAAAAACATTTCATGATACATGAGCAAAAAGAAAAAATATAAATACACATTGCACATTTCAATATATTCTCTATTTTTGTAGACTAAATATTCTTGAGTATATAAAATAGGAATCTGGAGGAGGAATAAAATAGGAACCAAACACTCTTGTAATGCTATTTACCATTGTTTTTGTTGGGCTGTCAGGACTTGACACCAGTGGAGCATAATTATTTGTAGTTTCAGCAGCTACAAATCAAAAATATAGCATTAGGAACAAAAAAATATTCAACATTAAATAAACTTCTAAAACCAACCAATAAGGCAAAGGTTAATAGCAGCATTCCCAATGTTGATGTAACATGCTTTTATTTAAAGAAGAAATTTAAAACACTATTTTAAATAATGAAATGCACTCACTAAAAGCTTTAAAAAAAACATCTGAATTGTAAGTTTACATACATGCTCAAAAAACAAGACATTTCATATCAAAATGCAAACAAGTAAACTGTTTCTGCTACTTATAAACTATACCCACACAAATTTTAAATTGATTTGCAGTTATCTGCATAAAAAAGAAAATATATGTTAGTTAGGACTTGAGTAACCAAATTTTTAAAACCTTAGCAATATGAAAAACGTTCTATCGTTTCCCATCACAGTGCAAATAACAATACTTAATCAGTAAAAGTCAAAATGTAGAGATAATCAATTTCATTACAAAAAAACATACAAACAGGAACACCAATATCATGCACTATTACATACATTATCAAAAAAAAAAAAATTAAATTTTATAAACAATTTTCTTATTTGGAACATGTTCATTAAAGCTAAAATTTTGCTAAATGTTCATTAAAGCTACATTGTAAAATTCACAAAATTCTAACTAATTTAACTTCAATTTTGAAAATAGCTATTCACAAAATTTTAATTTTGGTTTAGTAATATTAATTTACAAAAAAAAATCATAAATTAAGTTCCTGATGATCATTCATAAAAATTTTGAATAACTATCCATACTTGGAAGACAAAATTGTTTTGGTATACATTTTTTTTATTATTATTTTATTTGAATGCCTAACAAAAAAATGAGTAAGAAATTTTTTAGAAATTAAATATTTATTTTAAAATTAGAAGTGAAAATTTGATCATAATAAATATTAAAATCAAATGTTTCTCTTAAATAGTTTCTGTTAATTACTATAATCTGCAACTAAAAATATGTCAAATTAAAACTTAGAAATAAAAAAAATTTAAGTAGAACATTTTATAAACAACTGATCAATGCAATATTTTACAAAACAGTACTTTCATTTTTTTTCCCCTCAAATTTATTATATGGCAAAAAAGGTGGAATTTTCAAAGTTTTAATTCAATAATTTCAACACCAATATTTTGAAGAAGTTGAAAATAAGATTTAATTACTTAAAATGAAAGATTTGTTTAATATTTATTAATCTCTAATGAATAAATTCTCATTTACAACTATTGAAATATTAAAAAGCCCTTTTTAAACATCTTTTCAAGCAGTTTAGAAAAATGAAATCACATACATCACCTGGTCTATTTTAACTATCAGTCACATATCTGTCCACAACTACAAATCTATGTTCTTAAAAAAGTCACAAATAAAACTAAATATTACATAACATGCATTTATTTCCATGCTCTAACGCAGAGTGCATGCTAAATTTCAGTACATTACCAAAGATTTAAATAAGTGTAATGCATATGGTTTCATGTCAGAATTATTTTTAGATAAAAGGCTTACATTTGAAATTCTCACAGTGTTATATCCTAAGGAATTATAAAAATTAAATTTTGCATTCTAAACTATGTATTTCCTACACTTAAAATCAGACTTAGCATCCATTTAAATGCATATAAAATATAATTGAAATACATGTATTAACACGTATCAATAGTATTGCAGAAAAAAGTGATTTAAAATAATTGATATGAAGTGAACATTCATGAAGTGTTTACCAGCAGTTTCATGTTCACTGGATTCAGTATCTGATGCTGAAAATTGCTCTTGAGGTTGACTTTGCTGTTTTATATTTTTTTCAAAATGGAAATCTTCATCCATGTTTAATATAACAGCTGGAATTATGCAATTATAAACAAACCATATGATTCATACAGGGCAGTAAAAACTTTAAATAAACCCTCATGTTCAAAGCGCTAAGGCACATTCAATAATGCGAAAGTTAAGAATTTTGATTCAAAAGGTGTAGTAAAAAAATTCTGACATCATTCTAAAAATGAGACAAAAGTCAATGTATCTGTAACTAATAATTCCTAGTCAAGTAATAACTGCAGACATATTTAATACTTTTTTTATAATCTACTTGTCAAAACAACATAATTTTCTACAAATATGCCTGAAAATAGAATATTTGGCAAATTAATAAATTTTATAATAAAATATTTGCTTTAAGAAGATTCTACTTAAAAATTTGTAGAATTTATGGTTGAAATTAAAATAAACATAGGGATGATGTGTTAATAAAAGTTATATAATTTAAAGTGTGAATGTAAATATATATCAAATATTAGGGAATTTTTGAAAAAGACGTTTCAAAATTTGCCACAGTGCAATGAATTTCAGTTTCTTGCATCTCATAAAAGAGACAACTCCACAGTACCACTAAGCATTCTAGAAATATAAGGCAAAGTAAAACAGACAGGTATTAACTGAACACTATGCTAAAATTAATTTATGTTAATTAAGATCGAATGCAAATGTCTGCAATAAATCAGAAAAAGTATAGATATATATCAATTCACAATCAAACATAAAGCTACATAAAAAAAAATTTAAACAGCAATACTGATGGTTATTTATTTAATAGCAATTTAAATTCAAATCCCTTGAAAATAACTAAATGATACAAAATATGATGACCAAATTTTAGAAATAACAAAATTATTCATTGAAACAAACTTTATGACTGATTCAATGATTTTCAATTTCATTTAGAATAATTCTTTAAAATACTTCCAATGTAAAAAGAATAAAATTAAACATAATGTGAAAAAAATTGAAAACATAATATTATAAAGGATAATTATCATGGATCTTTCATTAACAAACTTCAAACATAACTGTAAACTACTGTTAAAAAAATACATCTTTAAAAAAATAATACATTTGCAATTAACAAAAATTTAGTAATAGGTGGTTTATTTGTACAAAATTCAAGTACTGGCAAGTAAAGTTTCAAGGATATTAAAGTGAAACCATAGTATAGTTTCCTTCAAATACATTCACCTTTTTGCTAGTTTAAAAATTTTTTTATCTCATCCATTTCTAAGCTAATTTAATTTATACAAAAATTTTATCCAAAAAAATTGAGCTTTTAACATACATTCATATGAATAATTTTAGCATTATTACTGGGGACTTTTTTTCTTTAAATTTGTATCTATTATTTTACAAAACAAAGAATTAAATTATTTATACTTAAATGTAAATTTTAAATTTATGTGTTCAATGATACATTTTAGATTGATCTGATTAAAACAAATCTTAACTAGGTTAATTATTTTACTCTTCATGGCTCCTCTTCATAATAATGCGAAATAATCGATTTATCTATTACTATGTTTTCTCATTTAAATAATTACAATAAATTTATTCTACTCCTAATTTGTGCCATATGCATTTATTTTTATATTTTTAAACACTGTTGATGTTAATTCCAATAAAAGCTATTAAAATTGTAAGCAATTTAATTTATTCTAAATGAATCAAATTTCATCACTAATGAAGCAACCAAAAGTATATAGTTATTTTTGGCATTTTCTTTCAAAAGGAAAATGGATTTTTTTATTTGTTTATTAAAGTCACACTTAGAAGAAAAATGAGAATTATCAGTGATGTACTTTATATTTTGAATGCTATAAAAATCTGAGCACTGCCTCCCTCTCTCCTCCCCATTTTCCACAAACAGCCACTCCCTACTAATGTGAGGGCAATGAGCCTCATCAAATTTAATGAGCAGCAGCCCTGCTACAAAATAAATCTTTAGTCGTATCAGGACTCAAACCCAAAACTAAGGAAAAATAACATTCCCCATGTATTTGCAACCATTACGAATTCGCTCCAGCAAACTTGAAGAAATGTTGAAATATTGGGTCTATTTACAGTAGAAAATACACACCCCTTCTTATAAAAATCATACAAATAAAAATATTTATTTGTATGACTGTACCATCTAAATAATTGTATCTTCATTTAAATTATGAATGTAATCATGATTTTTTTCCAGATTAGGCATTTTTCAGAAATAAAGTAAAGCAACATTTTTCACAGCAATAACAAAATTTCTGAAAAAAATATGTCAAATAATTAATTACAGGGCTGCATATAAAATATTTCTTTTAGTTCACAAACTTCTAATTACAAAGTTGGTCCAAAAATCGATTTAACAATCTAAATAACATAATTATTATAATTATTTTTAAAAGTGTACAGAGATAACTAAAAAACATGCATGAAATAAATTTGTTTAATTCATAAGTAATTATTCACCCCTCCCCTTTTTTTTTAAATGAATGAAAAAAATATTCAAAGATTATTTTACAAAATAGTACTATATCGTCAGTCTAATTATCAGACTGCGTAACTCCATCTGGGATGCTAATTTGATACAGTAGGGCTAGGCGCCAAGTTGTTTATGTTCACCAAGATAGGAGACAACATTACAGTCATGAATTGCAAATTAAACAAAAAAAAATTATTAAATTTTACGTCTGTAGATCTAATGGCTGATGAAAAGGAATTTTTTTTTATTTATAACTCCCCGTAAGTCTCTTGTGAGTTGATTTATTTGAAAACACCTTCTCTCCTAAACTGATCTCTGCTCAGCAAAAGTAACACATTGTAACAAATTTTGTGTAATGAACACTTAAAAGAGTGTAAATAATTTATACCTGGAAATGTAATACATTAATATTACTTTCTGTTGTACTTATTTTATGTTAAAATCTCCCTTCGAAATCTAGTTTTATTATGAAATAAAAAAAATAATGATTATACTAATCGAAGGAATAAATTACAAGTGGAGTGTGCACTGAGGCATGGCGTAGACAAAACAAAAGGGTACATTTTGCTTCATTGCTGCTTGACATGATTAAGGAATCGCGCCAAAAAGCGCTTGGCGCGTTTTACTCCTATTTCAAATCAGTTAGACTGGTCGAGTTATGCAGTCTGATAATTAGGCCGACAATATCCTTTATCAATACCTAAATACTGAAAATAGATTAAAATTTTTTTAAATGTAATTTCCCTGTAATTTGACAAACACCATATGAAAGAAATTCAAACTAATAAAGATACAATAACATAGATAATTTTAAAAAATTAATGATGACTATCTTACCTTGGGGTTCAGCTCCTGGGTGCTCTATTTCAGGTGTAGGCTGAGTAAGAATAACAGCAGCAGGTGGGATAATTAACTGAGCTTCAGGTGGTGTGAATGCAGGAGGTGGTGGAGCCTCAGGTGGAGACTTAAAATAACACATATTGTAACTTATTATTTAATCACTTTGGCATAATAATTTGATTAAATAATAAATGAAACCTAAAAAATGACTAAAAAGTTTGTTTAAATTATTAAATACAAAAAAAAAAATTATATTCTAAAATAATTCTAAATTATTTTAAAATGGATTTTTAACCTTTAGAAGAAGTGTCGTTTTGAGAAGAAACTGCTCTTCTCAGGACATGATTTTAGATTATGTTGCTTTTTCCCTTTTTTCACTGAATAACAGTGGCATAACGTACACCTTTGTAACCCCTGCATCAAGGGGGTGAGGCTCAGGATTCTAGGGGGCCCAAAGCCTATGTTATATTTTCCAATCCTTTGTAAGATATGGTTTGGGACCCAAAAACTGACTTTGAAGATTGCCCTAATATTCTCCTTTACGCCACTGCTGAATGCACCCTGCACTATTGGAGAATGACAACAAAATAATAAATGGTTCTCATGCTGAGAAGTGAGGTTCTTCTGATTTAAAAAAGGGGGAAGGAAATTTTATACCCTCTAAGTTCATAAAGAAATTTTGGTCAAGTGATTGATGTTTATGGGTTTTGACAGACCTCATGGTGTTCAGAAAGCAGTTAAGAATAGAAAGAATTTTTTGGTTAATTTTTGAATCAATCCCAACCTTAAAATACACTAATTTTTGGTTGAAAAATCAATCACCCATCCGATAAATGTTGATTACCAAATTTTTGCTTGAATTGGTCTAAATGACATGTGCATCCCAAATTTTAAAAAAATTGTTGGGATAATGTGACCAAAAAAAAAAACAAGTTTTTTCTTCTTTAAAAATAATGATACAAAATCTGTTATATAATTAGCAAGATGTTATAATAAAAATTAAATAAATATTTGATTATTTCAGTTCAAAATTTTAAAAGTGAATGACATCTTTAGCTTAAAATTCGAAGCTAAAACTTTAAGTAAATGTTACCATCCATATGAATCCCTATATATAATTGTAAGAAATACATATATATTACATATTAATATATATAAATATTTTAAATGCATATATTAAATTCAGCACAAAATTACCAAAATTCCATTTTTTTAACATATTTTTGAAATATGTGTTTCAAGTAACCAAAATTAATATACCAATTACTATCGATATTATCAAATAGAAATAAATTTGAAAAAGATATATAAATTTAAAAAATGAAGCTAATTTAAACAAAATAGGTAAGGTTTAAATCAAACAGAACTATTTTTTTAAATAACAAAATACTATTGAAATTATTCATGAAATTTGCAAATTAGATAGGCAAAATCATTTCAATATAGATTTTTAAATTCTTGAAATATTGTGTAATATTAAATTTACCAAAGGTGTTGAAGGTGTAAGTGGTTCTCCATTTTCTTTTAATTCTTCTACAACTAATGATGGAAAAAGTCCAACTTGACCATCCAGTTCTCCCTCCCACCAACCATCATCAACATCACATACTTTTTTACGGAGAATTTTAATAATCTGTCCTTCATAAAATGAGAGTTCTTCATCACAAGTAGCTTCATAATCATATAAAGCTTGACAGCAAGATATGCCTAAATATAACATACCAAAGTTTATATATTCCATAGAACTATACTGAATAATCACATGTATTTAAATTTAAAATTAATATCTAATTAAATGTATGTAGATATGAATCAAAATATAAATTCAATTTAAGAAAAAGTATTAAATATATTTTAAAGAATTATTATTTACTAAATTTTAAAATGATATTTAATGTATAGTTTTAATATTTCATCATTAATTATTATAAATTATATACATAAAACAAAGCTTTTTCTTCAAAGAGTAAATTTTTTTAAAACAGTGGAATGGAAATTTTTAGTTATTAAAGAATAGTAAATTACTATTTTATTTGTAAAAAAGAAGTGCCAAAGATTTTAAATAAAATCTAGTAAAATTCATCAAAACTTACGTTCATCATAAGGCAATTGAGTTGGTCTCTGGATTTCTGTAGTTGCAAGCTCACTTATTGGTGCTACTTCAGTTGTATCATCTGAAGGAGAAGTATATTTTAGAATATAACAAAAAAATAATTTACACTATATACACACTCAAGAAAAATTTCCCTGCTTATGAATATTTATCTTAATTTGGAAAACATGTTTATCAATCACTCTCTCTGAAAACACTATTAAATACTCTACATGCATCTGTTATGCCAAACAGTAATTTTAAAAAAAAATTTTAAAAAACTTTATGTTTTAAAGTTTAATTCATTAGTTTCTTGCTAAAGCAATAGTTTCATACATTCACTATTTAGGTAAACCTTTTAAATGCTACATTCTTTTCTTTTTTTTTTTTTTTTTTTTTAATTTTATCTTGATCCAGAAGATACATAACAAGGTATTAATCTGATATAGAGTATTCTGAATAGATCACAAGTTTGTATCTAATTTTCACTTCTAACTGAAGAAAGAAAAATTTTAAATATATATATTTGTTTTAAATGCCTTTTTTAAAAAAATTGAATGGTTTATACATTTCAAAGTTAAGTTTAAAAATAAGTAGGGGGTAAAAAAAGGAAAAATTAAATAAAAAGACAAAAAGTATAAAAGAAACAAAATATTAAAAAGTATAAAAATTAATAATAAATTTAGTTTTAAAGGTGTATGATTTTTGACATAATGGGGCTCTTGTTAAGTTAATATGAATATTACAGTCCTGAAATATAGAAATATTTTATTCATTCTTCTGTATTTAACATTCAACATAAAGAGCACTAAAAAGAAATCTAAAGGGAAGTAGTAAGAAAAATATAAAGACAAAAATAAAGAGGATAAAATTTAAAGCCCATATTCATTAAAAATGAAGCTGTTTTTCATAAATGAAATGCAATAAGATTTATTGTATGCCAATAATAAAAAATTTACAATTATTTATACACAACCCTACATATGAAACAATTTTAAAAAATCAATTTTACATTATGAAGGTTTATTAGGATTACAAATCCATTACTCATTAATGTAGCAAATGGGATTTAATCCTTGATATTAGTACAATAAATAATGATATATATGGAGCAGTTTATAAGAAATATTAAACAGCATATGTCATTTTTTTTTCTAATTAAATATATGTACCTGGAGCTGGCTGGCTATCAACATCAATACCAGCTTCTTTATCTTCACTAGGCATTGTATAATCAACTGATGAAAATGATGTTAAAGGAGGTCGTGATGAAGCTTCAGCAGCCTGAGATTCTACAACTTCCACATAATTTTGAGGAATGTAACCTTCTTCACCACGATAATTTCTAGCCTGTAGAGATACACAGCATAAATGTTGTAGATTTGTACTTATAAAAAGGATCTTAAAGTGACAAACACGAACATTACTAATTGTAATATATTACTTTCCTAATATAAAAAGTGAAAAAGATAGAAGTTTATGATTCAAATCTATAACACTTTAAAAATACTGCTGCTATAATTATATAATAATGTATAATTATTACTGCTGCTACACATCTGCTATAATTATAAAGAAAAAAAAACATGAATAAGAAAATTGTTACTTCCCAGTATGTTTACTAAATATTTTCATTTATTAATGAAAAAGCTTTTTATTTTTTAATTATTTCATTATAGAAATGATTAAAGGCTTTTATATGACTTTCAGATGTTGTAGTTTAGGTCATAATAAGTTACACTGCCAACTTATGACTACATCAGAAAGATGCAAAATAAAAAAGGACAAAAGTTTCAAAATAATGTGGATGTTTAGTATAAACTAGATATAAAAATATAAGAATCTAATATTTCTAAAATATGTATTAAATGAAAAAAATATCTTTTTTTTTTTACACTATTAAAAAGTAAATCAAACATAAATCTGAAAATTAAAAATGGTTAGAAATGGGAAAAATGCATTAAAACCAATAAGAAAGAGAAAAACATTAAATAAATAAAAAAAATGCAGAAAGATATTAACTTTAAAAAAAAGTAAAAGTCCACTTTATTACAATTAATTCCACACAACTGTATAAAAGAAAATAATTTACTTACCATAACCCATCCATCACCATCACCTTCATTTATTAACTCAAGTTCTTCTTGCTCTACAAAACTAAGTTCATCTGAATTAGTAGCCTAGAAAAGAAAGAAAACAAAGTTAATATTATAAATTCATACTAATTAATCTTTTCCAAAAAAAAAATTGATTTGCCTTCAAGTAAAGCTTTAAAAAAAATCCACTTAGTAATATGATTATATAGTAATATTAAGCATAAAATTACATTTGTTTTCA
This sequence comes from Trichonephila inaurata madagascariensis, assembly GCA_019973955.1. Taxonomy (NCBI): domain Eukaryota; kingdom Metazoa; phylum Arthropoda; class Arachnida; order Araneae; family Nephilidae; genus Trichonephila; species Trichonephila inaurata. Next base: position 51,480 of record BMAV01002602.1, on the reverse strand, counting down.
ACTTATAGGAAATAGATTTGTCTACTCTAATATTAGACAGTAAAATTGAAAACAACTGCATAGCAAATAAAATTAATAATAATTTATTTCTTAGATAGCAATTATGAAATACTTACCAAATTTTACATATAAATGACTTATATA
>BMAV01002602.1:5018-50936 GCA_019973955.1 Trichonephila inaurata madagascariensis | reverse complement strand
ATACAAAATTTAATATTTGACATTTTGTACAGTTTATGATTAAAATCGTATTGTAGATTTAACATCAAATTCATCATAACACGATGAAAATTATGATTGAAAATTGGACTGCAAACATTGAAAGTTTGAGAAGCACTGTTTTAACCTAAGGGCCACAAGAAATCTTCCACTAAGTCCCAAAGGGACAAAATCTAGGTAGTTGTTGATCTCCATAAATCGAAAAGAATCAATAAAGTCTAAAAACAGAAGAGGGTCCAGAAGGGCCATGTCCTTTTTGAAATCCAAGCAAGTCAAGATGTGGGCAGGAAAGACGAGCTTGGAATAACACAAGTGGCACTCTGGAAATATCTTACAACCCTTTCTAAAAGAGAGAGCTTTTATATTTCCGCTCACAAAGCGCGAGAAGGCAGTCTGGTATTGCCAAGGCATAAGCTTGAATGAACCTCCTGGATTTCTTCAGAAGTACCAAGGATGACTAGGAGGAGTTCTTCCAAGATGATGGAGTTCAATCTTCTTGAGGGAAGATAATTCACTGAATGTAAGATACCCAGTAGGGCTCATCTCCTCTTCAGCTGCAGTCCTGGCTAAGAAATCGGCTTTCTCATTACCATCAATCTCCATGTGGGATGGGACCCACTGAAAATGTACGTGATGATTAGAAATCCGATCAAGAAGATTCAGAATATCAAGGCTAGTTTGGTCCCCTATAAATGTCCAATTGGAAAGTTGCTGTACGGAAGTACGGCTGTCAGTCAGAATCCAAACGTCATGAAACTGAACCTTGGGTTCACATGCGTACTGCAAACCCCTTCTGATAGCAATAAGCTCCAATCTAAAAACTGAGCAAAAATTTGGATTTTTGACTTTAATGTCCATGACTCCAGTAGGAGTAAGGATGTGTACTCCACTACCAGATATTCCTCCATCGCCTCTGCTGCCATCAGTATAGATCTGTAAAGATGTCTGGGGATACAGTTTATTGTTTCCAAAGCCAACTGTCTGATGAGATCTGGAATCTCAGAGTGTTTAACAGCTCTTGACAGAAGTTCTTCATGGAAATTAATTTCTTCAAGTTTCAGATCAAAGCCCACTGGACATAATGAATGAGGTTCCACATTAGCAGAAGGCAAACCCAGCATCTTTGCAAGAGAAAATGGGCTATGTTTCTTCAAATATTGGTTGTCTGTCCATAAATCTAGGTAGTTCATCATGCTAAGATGCTACAGTTTTGAATTACATGCAAATTTTCATTTGGGAACTAGCCAGTAAGTGAAGTTACTTCATTATCAATAGATTTTTCAATGTATCATTTGGTTACTATAAAAATAAATTTTGAGTCCTGTTTTTTAGATTTTGATACAATTGCAAGTATCACCAAGATTTTTCAAAATCCCTTGTCTTGGAGATTGATTTGCAGCACACTGATAATTTTAGAGAAAAATCTCTAAACTCATCTTTGCAGGAAATTAATAGGAATTTATCTTCAATTCCCACAGTTAGATCAATTGAATAAATTTTACTTGTGTGCGTGTGTGTGTGTTTTTTTTTTTTACTTCCAAAACTATTTATTCATTTATATGAAAAACTTTCTTTAAAATTAAATACACAAAAAAATATTTACTGATGCAAGTTAACTAATGAGTGTTTGAAAAATTATTACTCGAAACTTACTCCCCAAAATTGTCATCTAAAAGTTACAGATGAATAATCTCATTAACATAATTATTAAGTTTTATTATATTACATAAATTACCCATTCATATCAATTATTACGTTTTTAAGGTAAATCTTATATAACTAATTACAGCTAAAGGCTAAATTTCAATATGTATGTCAGATACTATGTTCCTTAATTGGTTTCTATAATTAATTTACATTGTTAATTTTAAAAATGCAATCATAATACATTTAGAAGATTCGATTGATAGTGCTCACAGGTCAGTGTTGGCCAGCAGGCAGCAATTTAAAGACACCTGCTATAGATGATTTTTACTATACCACTATTTCTACTTGCATCAATTATTTTTTCCCCTATATGGAGTATGTTCTATATAATTTGCTTCATATACTGCATCACTTAAAATGACACTTTTACTGTAAAAAGGAAATAATGGAAAGGGAATTATTTAGTTTCTGCAGAATTATAAAATAATTCAAAATTTTAAAAACAAAGTATGATGAATAGATATATACCTTGCAACCTCATAAACTTATTTTAATATTAGGGAACAAATTTTATCAGAAAATGTATTCAAGATAAGATCCTGCTATCTAAAATCAAATAAAAACAATGCCAAAATAAACACAACTATCTCCTTTAATATAATTATGCTATTTTCATCAAATTCAATCAATGTCTAAACCTTACTTCATAAGAAAACAATGCAACACATCGTTGACCTGGGACTGATGCAGGCACTTCTCCATTCACAACAGGTTCTTGCACGGTTGCTGTTGGTGGTGGAGGAGTTGGTTCAGGTTCTTCAATTTCTTCAGTTTCAGCCGCAGCATCCCACGCTTCTTGAACAGCTGCCACAACATCAACAGCAGAAGTTAAATCAGGCATGTATGAGGTATCTGCCACCGTATCAGCTGCAACAGGGGTTGGTTCTGCAGTGTCACTGTCATAAAATGCAGCATCATTCACTTCAACACTTCCTTCAAATACCTAAACATATTTTTTTTTTAAAAAAAAAAAGACTATTAATAAAGAACATTAATTTGATTTAGATTTATAAAGACTGAAATGATACAAATATAATTTTATTTAAGTACTTATTAGCTATAGGGATCACAAAGTCAAACACGATAATACACATGCCAAATTTTGGCAAATCACAGTAGTTGGAATTATAAATAAATAAGTGGAGCCATATTTTCAAATACAATCAATACATTAATAGTAGTTAGTTTGAATTCAGTGGCAATTTTTTCTCTTATATTGTTAACCTATTGGTTTTCAGAGTCTTGAAGCCAAAATCACCACTACATTGAAAATGCTCTAAATTCTAGCTTACATGAGTTGCTAATATTATGAATAAATAAAGCTGATTAAACCCCATAATAACTTTTACCATAACTTTTTACCATTGTATGCATCATGAATTTATCATACTAGAAAATATCGCCTACATTTGTGTTGGTAACAATTCAGAAAAACAATTGCCAATTCATGGTCCTTGGAGTGGTTAAGACCTTTATTTTGGTATTACACTTGAAACTTTTAATCAAATATTGAAAAGTATAACCACAGGCTGCTATTAAAAATTCAAGATTATACTCATTAAAGTAAAAGAACAACAATTTTTTTAAAATTACCAAAAATATAATTAATACATAAATATATGGTTAACTTTTCAGGATTTTTAAGTTTGGGGGACATTAGCTTCCCTGCTTTTGAAAAAAACAGATTTCTCACAAAAACACATTATTCATGTTGGAAAAATTAACCTAACTTTTTCTAATAGTAATTCGTTATTCTTCTTAGTGTTACAGATTTTCAACAGATAAAAGGTGTCGTGCAAAATTAAATACTAGGCACATTTAAAAAACTTCTTTCTTAATTAATTTTTTTACTTAAAGGGAGGAATGCTTTAATGATGAATAAATAAAAACAAATTACTGATATACAGCTAAAAAAAATATATTTATTAATTTTCTTTTAAACTAGCTCACACTTTAATTGTGTTATATAAATACTTAAAATTACTACAAATTAAACTGTCTGAAAATAGTTATAACATTTATTCCAATATAAACTTTTTCATTTTAGTTTCTGAAATTATCAACAATTTGAAAAACTAATAAAATCTCTTATATTACAAAAAAAAGTAGATATCACTGTTTAATTCACTAAAATAAAACTAACATTAGATATAGGAAAAAATAATCATCATTAGTTATTACCATTTCATATCACAAATTTTACCTCCTAACTTCAAATTATGCTATTCATTCTTAAGATAATAAACATGTATTTAAAATTAAGCTCTCTTCATTTCTTTAAAAACAAATGTAATTTAATTTTAATGAAGGTAAAATTACATATATCCAAGAAAACTTTTAAAATAATAAACCAAAATAAAACAAAATACCTCATTCGATTGATAGCTTTGTCGGCTACTTCTTGATGTTACAGTGCCAGATCTGCTGAAAATTTCAGCTGGAGAATCAGAAGCACTAACAGAGTCCGTGTCTGAAGTTTTCACCCAATCTTCCACATTAACTAAAAAATATTAATACATTATAAGCCATGTTAAGAGCCCATTTAACATATACTTTGGAGAAAATATGTCAAATTTTATACATAAATGATTAATCATAATTATTTAAGAAATAGGAGTTATTAAATTTTTAATAAATATACAAAACTAAGCTTACCTCCAGCTTCTTTCATAGCTTCTAAACGAGCTTCTGCTTTCTTCTTGCTAGTCTAAATAAAAAAAAGAATGAATACATAAAACATTTTTCTGCAAAAAGAATGAAAAATTTAATTTCTACAAAACCATATGTAAAAAATGAAGTTTGAATAATTAAAGTAGGAAAAAATAAAACTTCCAGTTTAATTTATATTTATTGATTGAATTTTAGATTTAAATGCATAATTTACCTTATTTCATTGATGAAAGAATGTTAGGAAATTTTAATTACAATGTTGATATCTACTTATCATTAACTATAACCACTGCTAGTTTTAATAGTTAACAATTAAAAGAGAATCAACAAACTTTTAAACATACAACCCAACCACATCTTAAATACCTGAATGGAATTGAGATAATCTAAAAGCCAGAACAAGTAGTTAGCAGTGATGTATAAAAACATGAGTATTACCATTCTTTACCTTAAGAATAACAAATTATTAGTTTCCTTTTCTTTTTATCGTACACAATATTTACACAAAATATTCTAATCACACAAATGACCATATTCAAAATCTATATGAAACACTTACAATTCATGCTTGGCCCACAAGAATATCAATATATTTACAACAAATTAACAGTTACTGACATTATGTAATTGTAGTCATATAGATTAATAAAAGGTTTTATAAATTTCATTAGTATTTTACTATGATGATCAAACTACTTTATATGTTCAACAAAGAGTTCCTTTTTTTTCTTTCAAAATCTGTAAATGAAAATGGCACACATTCTAACTGAATTCACAATTGACTAGAAGTTATTTTAAAAAAATATTTATAAAGCAATCATAAACAAAATAAAAATATATATATAAAACCAATACATAATTTTCAAAAATCAATTATATACAATCATCAAAGAACATTTTTAAAAAGTTACATGTTTTTTTTTACCTGGGATTTTCTAATAATTTGTCTAAGTTCATCAATCCTAGCTTCAAGTTCTGCTTGTGGTCCAATTTGATCACTTTGCAAAGTATACGGGTGCTAAAAACATTAATTAAGACATAAAAATATGAATTTCATATCACATTAATTTTTATGTTATACTATTTAGTATCAAGTAAAGATTACAAAAAAAAATTTTAATTACACTCATTAATACAAAGGGGAAATTATTGATTTAAAAGAAAACTAAACTTGAATATTCATCTAAAGTCATACCTTGTCTCCAATTTGAGCAAGAAGCTTTTTCAGTTCATCCTGACTATCTCGGATAACTCTAACTTCTTTTGCAACACAACTAATCCATCTTCTAGCTTCTTTGCTTAAGCATAGAGCAGCATTATGTTCAATAGATAACTTATTAATCTGAAAAAAATATCATAAATCAAATAAGCCATACATTATTGATATGATGCCTATCAAATAAAGGTTTTAAAACAAATGACAAATATTTTTTAAGAGATTAAAATATAAATATACACTACTAAATTTACTAACCTGATCATTATCACAAGGCTCAAATTCATAAAGAATAGTCTGAGATAAAACTGAGTTGTCATGGAAAAAGCATTCCATTGTGTGCTGTTTAGAAGCCTACGACATGCACAAAATTTTATTAATAAAATAACTTATTTTTATTAATATATGATGTATTCATCATTTATTATATATATTTTAAGTACATTAATAAGTTTCAATTCAAACAAAACATATGCATTTTGATCAAATAAAATATTAAGATAATCTTGTACTTCCAGCAGTAAAACAATTTAAATTCAGTAGATAGATTAGTTACATTAAATCACTAAATTTTAGTTTGATTAAAAGCATGGCAATACATTTTAAAGTGATGAACTTTTAATAATATAGTTCAAATATTTTCAATTTACATAATTACTAAAACTTATCCTTGAGATTTCATTCAGTTGTTAATAAATAAAAACAGTTATATCAATAACTTTAAATACACTTAAATTGGGTCAAAAACATAAAAAATTATTCTGATAACTAGTAGAACTTTGTCAATGTACTAAATATATATTAAAAAAAATATCTTTTAAAAATATCTCCCAATTCCAAATTACTTAAATAAATTTAAAGAATAAAAGTTTTCATTTTAAAAATATTTAAGGTACAAACAACATAATCATTTATAGTAATCATATTTTAAAAGCAATCTCAATAGTTTTTAAAAGAGCTTACAACTTGTTACATTTAAAATATTTTAAACAATAAAACAAATACTATTACTTCAAATATGCTCCATTTCTTTAAAATATAATAAGCAGTATACTTTAATGGTTTGATATAAAAATTTGCATATTATAAATGAAATAAAACTGTTCAATATAAGATCTTAAGATAACAAAGAATTCATACTGTATTAGCTTGTTCTTGAACTATACTAAATGATGATTGACAAGCAGCACATGTCAGTAGCTCAGTATGAGCAATCAGCAATATATATTCCTTTACTTTATCATACATATCACAATCCAGATACTACAAAAACAACAAATAGTTATATATATATAAACTTCCAAGACAAATAACAAATGTACATTTTTCAATTAATACACGTTGAAGCATACATTTAGGTAAAAACCAACTCCAATACATTAAAACTTTACTTTATGGTTTTATATTGAAATCTTTACATCTATAATCATTAAAATGTCAAAAACATTTCTCAAATTTAACAGTTTAGTTGCAAAATACTGAAACATATCCATATCTGCCAACATTTGAAAATGACAAAGCGTAAAATAATGAAAGACATTTCAAGCAAATTTTTAGAATAATGTATGAACATTTTTAATATTATAAGACAGCACAATATACAAGTACTTGAAAAATAATGCAAAGAAAATTTCACAATAAAGATGTTTTCATAAAAAAAAATTACTCCTAGAAAACTCTTTTGTACACATCGATTTGATTTATAAAAATTTATATTCTAAGATAAATTTAAAGGGATGCATATAATAACATACACTAAAGTAGTGTGACTTTTCAAAAAAGATGCCTTCTTAAAAGAAAAATACAGACAAATTATTCTACTTTTATATTACATTGATAAAAAAAAAGCATACATACAGAAGTTAAATTTAAAAAGATAAAGGTAACAAAAAAACTGTTACAAAATACGATTCCAATCTTCCCATTTTTCATTTTCATTTACTATAAACATCCAAGGAAATAATTCAAAATATTCGTTAATATTTTTAAATTTATCAGAATCAATTTTTGTTAGGCCTGCAAACTCAGTATTTTTTAAAACTTCTTTACTAATTGAGGATTTTTTTTTATAATACAACCCCATGAAAAAGTATAAAAGTATATTTTGCCTTTATTACACATCATGACAAACACAACAATCAATGAAAGTGAATAGTTGGGCAATATGAAGCATAACAAGTACAAACACATGCAAAGAACAACATAAGCTGCATTCTAGAAAGATGCTACAGAGGAGTAAAAGAAAATGCTTCCCTTCAGCTTATAAATCACCCAGGAACTGATGGCTAACAAAATAGAATATCTGGGAATTAGCAAAACTTCAAGAATTTTTTAAACACATTGGATACAAGCTGTACAATTTTGTCTCTAGTCTTTGTGAATAGAAAACAATAAATAAAATCTGTAGGAGAGATTACAGATAGAGGATGACAAGAAATTTTTTGAAAATGTGTAAAAATGAACAATCTAGGCATAAAAAGCATAATAAAAGGCTAAAAAGCATCAATGTTGGAATGTAATAATTATTTAAATATTATTACAATCATCTTACAACCAACCATGTAGATAAAAATTGTCATTGTTTAGAAATAAGCCAAATTCTGAAGTCATTGCTTCAGGGTAACTATGCAAGTGATTTCCAAATGTACTTCAGCAAATTGTGAAGCAATTTTTATTTTTATTTGGTTTCTGTATTTCAATTTATTTATTTATTTTTAAATCCCTTTCATTGTTTCAATATTTTCCCCCCTTTTACCTACTTTCATCTGTAAATCTAAATTTCTAAAAATTTGATCATGAGACACAACAAAAAAATTCAACAAAACTACTTCATGAGTGAACACAAGTGTTCCTATCTGCTTGCTCTAAAATTATATTTCAGAAAATAGTCCTTTTAGAAATATAATGTTAAAAACTCTAATCAACAAATTTGAAATTAGAAACAACATTCATTTTGAAAAACAATCCTCTTAAAAATATTAAACAATTTAATTTTTTCCCAAAAATTTTTTAAAGTATGGGAAGAATTATTTGTATGAAGTAAATTAATTTTTTCAAACATGCTTAACATAAAAGTTAAAAATATTAAAAAAATACTCATATTTATTTAATTATAGGCAACAGTAAACTTAAAAGTGTTTTGATCATGTCACTAAAATATATTTTCTTTTAGTTAACTATCAACATAAAGAAATAATTACAATTCAATGACATTCATCAAATTTATAGAAAATCATTAGTGATATATAAAAATTTTCAATTAAAATAAAAGTAAAAAATTATACAAATAATTACTTAGAATTAGCAAAGTTTGTACAAATGTTTTCCACGTCAGAATTACTTTTAATAAACTACTGTAATGGAACTATTAAAGCACTAACAACAAATGAAAATATGATACTACATAAACATAATAGTAATAAATACACAAGAGTTAACTGAATATATTTATAGAGAAAAAATAGCCCTCAAAAACAAGATGTACCTACAATAGAAGATATTACCTGCACTAAATCAGGAAGATCATTTTCATAAAACTTAGTCTGATGAGCATTAGCTGCAATTAAGGCCAGGACATAATCATTTCTAGCTTTAGTAGCTTGAATATCGCAAGCTTCACGACGGAAAGAAAACTGAAATAAGTAAATATCAATGAATTATTAATAGAATAGACCATAAAAAATATTTATAATACTGTCAGACTCTGTTAACACATGATTCAGTATAACACGCCTATCTACTTAATATGCAGTTTTACCCCATGACTTACTTAACAACCAATCACATAGTATAACAATAATTCTTAATTTTCATTTCATGAAATTCAGCTTAATCCTTTGTTCAAATGACATAATGACTTCATGTTAAAAGTAGATATTAATATTTTTTTTTATCTTTCTATAGATGAAACAATAAACTCAATTTTCTCTAAATATTTTAAATATTTTCTTAATATTTTTTTGTAAAATGTAATTGATTTACATTTTGTAAAAATAGTAAACTTAACCATAAATTTATTGTCTTGAATGAACCTGCTACTGATGCAATAATAAGATGTTGTTTATTCTTACATTATTTTTTATAAATACAACTGATAAATCATTAAATGAAGTTTCTTCATAGTAAGAAGTAGATTAAGTACATAGTAAGAAGTACATTAAGTAAGGTTGTAATGTATACTTTAATAGAACAATTTTCAAAGTAAGTTGATTATTTTTTCTTTTAAGAATAACAGAAATTATAGAAAATTCTCATTCCATGCTAGAATTTATATTATTGCTTAATTTACATTAATATTATAGCACTCCCAGTTTACTTAATCTACATTTTAATAACCATGGACCCCATTATATGCATTAATGGGGTCAAACTTTTAAGTATAAAATTACAACAGAATAAAAATCAAAATCAAAAGTTCATACATATATGTAAAATAAAATACAAACTACTTCTCTAGATTTAAAGAAGTGCTAATATTTTTCCAAGGTAAACTTACCTTAGCACTATTTTTTTGTAAAGAAGAAATTGATTGAAAAATCCTTCCTTTTTTCCTTTTAAGTCTGTTTCCATGGCAAGACATGAGTACAAAATAACTCATGAATTAATATAAATACATACAAAACATATTTTTGGGATAAAATTGTGCATGTGATTGAATCCAGGAATATAAATGTGCACTACTTACATGCAATTTAATTTACACTATATTTTGGTTATACAAAATAAGCATTAAATCAACTATCTTAACACTAGAAAAAGGAATATTTCAGAATAGTGTTTTCTAACTAACCAAAATGAAGACAGCATCTTATATTACATTATAATAATTGAATAGTCTAATTATCATACAAAAAATATACAAGGTAAAAAGTATCATAATAGCGAGATATATTTAATATATATATATATATGTTTTATATTATTAAATTATTTAAATAATTAATGGAAAAATACTAATATATTTTAAATTCTTTCTCTTTCAAAAAATTTAACTCAAATTTTTCATCAAACTATATTTTAAAAGTTCTCACTTTTCATCAGCATCGTGAGCTTTATCTCTAGCATCGTGCGCCATGTGTTCCTCTTCAAAATATAATTTCTTACTTTTATCTATCTCAATAACACAAGTTTGAATTTCTTCGTGCATTTTCTTCAAATTCTCGAAACACTGAAATGAAGAGTATAGGGAAAAATCCCCTCAATTTTATATTTTTAATCACTTCTTAAAAAACTGCAAACATCTTAAGTCATATTTTTCAAGAACAGTACATGAATAAACATTGTTGAACCTTACATTTAAAACAGTCAATGAATTATAAATAAAATTAAAATACAAAACAAAATTTAAAGTTCTTTTTAATGTAATAATGAATTAGAAAAGTAAATCTTCACAAGAAAAAAATTAATGAAAACTTTTAAAAGTAGCAAGAGTCAATAAACAGTAATAAAATTCTGCAATAAATCCATATTTACTCCAGACATGCTCTACAAAATGGTTGCCATTTTTAAGCCACTATTTTTAAGGTTGCCAACTGTTAACATTTTAAGGAACTTCTAACTTTTTCTGTGAAGCAGTCAATTATAATACTTAATGAAACTTTTTTTTCCCCATATTTTATATACAACAGAATTACAATTTTATAAGCAAAAAATTTTTATTTTATAAAAATGCATTCAATGTCCCTTTATACTTAGCAAAATATTTGTTTTTCAAACTTTTACTACAAATAACTTTTATAACCAAACTTTCATGTCTTTTCTCACACAAACAAAAACTGATAAATAGTTTTGCTTGAATAATTGTAGAATCTATAAGTTTCACCTTAAAACATTAAAGTTAAATTCAATCAGTAATTTTAAGGCAAGACATAGAAACACTTCAAAAATATTTCAATACCTTTTTCGCAACTTGCAATTTATATAATCTAAGAGATTTTGCCCCTTCCGAAACTTGTTGTTGATATACTTCTGTAGCAGCTAGTCTAGCTTTGGCTATTTTTTCTGTTTCATCTAACAATGTTCTCCAAACTCCATAGACAGTACTGAAATTAAGTTACTACAATTAGTACTTCTATGAAAATACAAAAAAAATAATTATAAAAGCTCTTAAGAATATATGAATTGGAACTGACTTGTGTGATTCACCATCTTTAAGCTTGCTCTCAGGTCCTCCTTTTTTTTGTAAATGAGAAGTAGCAAGTTTCAAAAGAGCCTAAATTAAGAAAATAGAACTCAAAATCCTGATTACACAAAATTTATTATATTTCAATTTGGCATGAATGTAAGTGGTTGAGGGGATGTTTTTGAAAAAATAAAAGGATAGAGCTAGAATACTTTAATTCCAATAAATTTACTTTAAAAACATGCTTTTCAAAAGAAATCAATCAATCAAGTTAATGAAAAATATTAACACATCATATGTTTTCATTATTCTTACATTAAAACAGTATTTTGTGAAATTTTACATTACTGAATTTTTATATATACTGAAACTTTTTCTTTTGAAATAATGCATAAGCAATAATTTTATACTAATTTTCTTTAATTTTATATAAATTTCAAATATTATCTAAAAGCAAATAGAGAATAAAATACAACAGAAAACATAAAAAAGTACTCTCTTGTTTGTAATAAATGCAGTTTAATTATATCTGAATCATTAATGCAACAATACTGCTAAAATTTCACACTGAAAAATAATAAAAACTATTTTTTTTGTTGCTATAAATAATATTATTAATTTTGCTTTTGTTAAATAACTGACAGAATATTTGAGAAGGGAAGAGACAAATTTTACACTGCATACAATAGTATATACAAACATAAGTTTACAATTACTTAAGAAAATCAGATTATTGCAATTATAAACCACACATTTTAAAAACTTTTAGGGTAACAGTAAATATATCAATAACTGTTGAATTTTTTATCCTTCCAACTAGAATTCCCTGTTTACTATTCATTATGAAAAAATATTATTTTGTTCTACAATACAATAAAAACTTTTCTTCCTCTTAACCCAGGATCACACACACACTGTACTTTTCCGTTCAAAATAACCCATGTTTTCAAGTAGGATGCGTAGAACTGTGATTTTTTCTGTAGCTGCATGTTATAAATCATAAAATTTTCAGCTTTGCCACACTCAGTCTTACTCAACTGATTGGATCATAAGGATCTTCCAGACTTCATCTGGATGTTGAGAACACTCATAAGTAATAAGTTATATTTTTGTTCTTAAAACATCAAAAACAGGTTAAGTTTTTCCAATCATTCCATTTACAAGTTATTCATATATATTAATATACATAACCAATATTTATTAACACTAGATTGTCCTTTGGTGTCGACACCAGTTGACCTTTTTTATGCATTTTTGGAGGGAATTCGAAAATTTTTATGACTTTTAATCATTTTCCATAGTAATTACACAGAAAAAGTTTTGTGGTTCTGGGTTAATTAGCAGATATTTTACAATTAAATATACCTAGAACATCCGTTGATGACATTTTAACACCAAAGCAATTTATCACTGTCATTCAGCAAAAGATAGTTCACTAAGTAGATACCATTAGTAAAACAAACTTCTGGAAGTAATATCACACATTTATTTGACCTTGAATGCAATGTTATTGGATTCAGAGCAGAAATGAGTCAGTTATGCTATAATCCTTGCCTAAGTGTTTCGTTCCATAGCATAAGCTTATCTGCTAATAAAAAAAAATTTCATTCGATTTTCGAACCTTGTGCAGAGCAGACACCCTGAAACAATGACTCGCAGAGAAGATCTAAACCCCGATAAAATTGGTAATTTGTTGGCAGATCTTTCTGAGAATGAATTGGATGGTAGTGTGAGCTGTGTGTGTATCTTGCTCTAATTTAGATTCTAATGAAGACATAAGATTGAGTGAAAGTGACTGCAAAGAATCTGAAGAGAGTGCAGATGAAATTGGTAATATTTCATTAAATCCTGATATATATGTCGCTAGGGGCACAGAATGGATACTGCATATTAGTAATGTTCCTGGCTGATTTGTGACTCGAAATGTTTTGCGACAAAGCAAGCGGTCCAACAAGCTTCGAGAAACATAATGTCAACATCAGTTTTTTATGATATAAGGGGTAATATATGATGTGTAATGTATGATAATTACACTCAACAATGTTAAAAAGTCTTAAAACTAAACCCTACTGAACAGTAGTCCTGCAATTATTTAGTTATTACAATTATTTTATATATTTTATATCGTGGTATCAAAACAACACTGGTGGATGTTTAAAGGTAATCAAAATCATGGACATTAAACTGTTTTCACAAAAACAAAAGTTTAGCAATTTTTTAAACATTTTTCAGAAATTATGGCAAAATCTACATTGGAGAGAAAGCAACAGTAACTTTATCATCTACTACATACTGCAACCATTAATTATGAAGATGAATAGTGTTTTTAAGGATTGTGTAATTTCAAAAGAAAAATAGCAATATACTGAACAATCTTTTCATTTCAGATTCAGAACAAGGAATTGAAGAAACTTCAGAAAGAAAAATAAATTTTCTTAAAATGAATATGTAATCCTTTGATAAGGCCAATATTTTACCATTTTTTAAACTCTAACAGTAGTTACTGCTTCAGTTGTCCTCCAATCTGTTTTCCTTAAATCCAAAATGTCACATTCAGAGTTATTAGAGAAGATTGAAATAGATCTTATGCAGCTGCTGTGCGATATAAGATCAGAACTTATAAAGCCTAACAAAAAGTTAAATCCTTACTGACTCAGAAAGTACTAAAAAGAACTTTGATCTATTAAGAAAAGGATGGTGCCCTATTTATCCTCAGGGAAGATATAACAATTGTTTTTGTAATCCTTGGGGGAAAAAAGATGTGCTTAAATTAAAGCATATGAATACAATCAGCTCTAAATATTTTGGAAACAAATAATTTTTCTCTATTTTCCACTGACCTTTATTAATCACAAAATAAGTTTATTACCATTAAATATGTTTTATGAGTGTTTTATGAAAAAATATAAAATTATATATATGAAAACGTTGAAAGAAAACTGTATATGACTATCAGTCTCATTTGTTTGCAATAAATTTCATAATCTTTTTGCTTGACTTAATAAACATCTTGCACTTTAAAAAAATATATACAGCAATAAACTTAAAAACATTTACATAATAAAGTAAATCAGTTGGAAGTTTGATGTGTTCTGAATACTCTGCGAGTAATAATAATGAACCATAAATAGACAAAAGAAATTCTGCATTAATCAATGTTCAAAACCGACAAAATTTATTATTTTAAATAAATTTAATTAGTGGCATGACTTTTCTTAATGTCTAAATTGATTAAATATATTATTATAATTCAATTGAACAAAATAATGTTGATGATATTTAAATGCAACACAATATACAGATATGTAAATATTGGTATACAAATATTTGAAAGAAGTAATGAAAATAAATAATCATATTAAAATCTGGTTCATTTAAATGAATAAAAAAATAAGTTCCTAAATTTTTTTTATTCATTTAAATGAACCAGATTTCAATATGATAAAACAAATAATTGATAATTGAATTTCAATTAATTCATATACTGCTTTGCATATTTTATTTAGAATAACATATTAGAGGAAAAAGAACTAGTATACTCATCTTTAAGAAAAACTTAAAAATGAATGTTAGTGGATATTCAAATATATTTTTAATATATTTCAAGATAACATGCATATTTAATTACTAAATTTTTTTAAAGATACATAGTTAAGTTAATAAAAGAAGTATAATGTCAAGTAAATTACCTGAGCATAGTCTTTTTCAATAACTGCTCTCATTTTTGAAAAATTCCTAGAAAATTAATAATTAAAAAAAATAAGTTACACCACAACTAAAAATATATCACAAGAATATTCACTACACTTCTAAATGAATAGAATGCTGAATATTAAGAATTTCTTTATTTATGCTCACGATTATACTATTTAAGATGAATTTCAAAATTATGTATTTTATATGACTCTAGGCCTAAGAATTCTATAAACCAATATTTTACATTTTTTTCACTTATATTAGAAACCGCTTGATAGACTTCATCAAATAATAAAAAAGCAAATTTTTTTTTACAAAAGTGGTGAAGATAAATTTAACAGTTTCTAATTAATGCAGACAAAATTTCTGAAATCTCTCTCCAAATTGTCTAATAACTTTAAATTAAGTTTTCTAATTAGTTTTCATATCAGCAAATTGAAGCCACAGACATTTATAGTTCAAAACTGTTTATTTTATTTCTATATTTAAAAAGCAAATAATAATTCAAATAATGCTCAGAAACTTCCTAATATATTTAATTATTGCATTTTTAATTCATGCCCATTTCTTCCCAACATTTATTATGAAATCAATGAGATTTTTTTTTTTTATTTTATAGTTTCAATTACACTGGCTGGGTTCAATTTAACCATCTGAGCGAGGTAATTGGTTTATCACTGGCCTTGTACACCTAAGGTTGCGGGTTCGACCCTGGCCCAAGTGGGTGGATTTTCATGATGTAGAAAATCAAAGCGATCAAGTCATATGATTATGCAGCATGTAAAAGATTCCTTGAGCGTCTGTTTGGCTTGTAAGCTCTCGGCCAAAAAAAAATTCCTAAGCATGGTTTCACATTGTCAGAGCTCAGGTGCCTCCCTCTGCAGAGGAAATTGAGTGTCTAAATTACTTGTGGCTATTGGTATTCCACCTATCTGGTGCCTCACTGAAAAGAGATACCAACTCCTGGGGAATGTACTAGGTCTGCAATGGTAAAACACCACTATGCAACTGCCCCATTAGAAATTTAAAAAATTCAATGACATCAGACTGTGGCAGTGTGATATCTAAATAAACTAGTACCAAACATCATGCGAAGACTATCATTTTGGCATGGTCGATAAAGTACTAGCGTTCAGAACGGAAGGTACACAGATCGAATCTTCGTTCCTTCATTGGTGACCCTGGCCGTACAAAAGAACCAAACCCTTCGCGCGCCGCAGTCGTGGCGCCATCTATCCACTACAAAAGCAACCAAGCCGTCTCACACAAGTGACGCAATTCTCAAGCCGTCACGCACGATGACACAACCCACAAAGTTACTCAACTGCTCACATGCTCGCCATGAATATAGTATCGTTCGTTCGCCTATTCACCAAAACACTGGCATGGGGGTATGTGGCAGTGTGATATCTATATAAACTAGTACCAAACATCACACGAAGACGATCATTTTGGCGTGGTCGATAAAGTACTTGCATTCAGAATGGAAGGTACAGATTGAATCTTCCTTCCTTCAAGACTATTATTTATTTTTATAACTTATGATTTACTGTATTTATTTAAATCAAATTATTTTTTTCCAGTGTTAATGCTATTGAAAATCTGGTGCTGCTTAGAATCGAAGGTGCAAAAAATTGTTGGATGAGGGAAACTGAACATCATACTGACAGTTCTTGAGTTATCACAAGTTTATGAATGTGTTTAAAAAATTTTAAAACTGGTAAAATAAATTAATTATTCACTTCTTATTAGTTCTCATTTCAATTTTCTTTTTAATTTCGTCACTATCAGATGTCAATAAACCTTTTTACACTAGTTAGAACAGATTGCGGCTTAGATTCGAATAAATACAAGTAGAATTACTTGTATTTATTCGAATCTAAGCCGCAATCTGTTATATACATAAAACTATCATATTTTGAAAAAAGACAAATCAAAGTGTGAACAGAAAAAAAATTCAAGAATGCAGATAAGTGCAAGAAAAAAAATTAAATTTAAGTAACTTTTTTTTTTTTTGGAATTTATAATTTACTAAATAAATTTTAAAACTGTAAACATTGTTTAAAAATAAAAAAACAAGTATTTTAAAGCTTAAAAACTAATAAAAAAATGCTCTAAAAATATTAAAACCAGTTTCAGAGAAAAGCAAAAAAGACAAAAGAAGATTGTATAATATACATTTCCTTAATCAATGACATCCAAAAAAAATTACAAATTCTTTTTTTTAATAATTTGAGAGAACACATATCAACAAAAACTAATCCCTAATTATCGAAAATCTTACTATTATTTATTATATTCAAGGAATGAGAGTTTATGTCAGAACATAAAATAAGAGTCCCTAGCAATTATAAAAATTTTTAAAAATATCCACAGATTCAACTGTAATTTAACTCAGATTGCCATAAATTATTTTACAAAAATGTATGCTACTTTTATAATTTTTAAGCAAAGTATAAATAAAATTCTTAAAATGTAATTGATTTTTAATTAACAAGCTAATTGCATAACAGATGGAGCATCAAATAAAAATATTAATTTCCAAACCTAATATCATCTAAGAAGTCTGAATCTTGCTGGTGTTTCATCTGCAGTTTCACTAATTGTTCATTATGAATGTTCTTCAAAGCTGTAGTGACTTTCCCCTGAAATTTAAATAGATATTTGGATCAATTCAAAAACCAATTGAAGGGGGGAAAACTACAAATCATGCATTTTAGATGGGGGGAAAATCAGTAGAAATAAAGAAAGACAAAATAATTACATTAATTTCATAAACATTGCAAAGGAAATTTCAATGCTCAAAAGTACAGAATACCCCTAGATCAGAAAATTTAACCAGAATACACATTCATTTTTGTTACTCTAAAAAAAGGTTTTAATAAATTATGTTTATGCAATTAATTCATCAACATAAGACAATAATTTATGAGCAAAATGTGTGAGCTCAGGTGTCAATCTCGTCATCTGAACTTGGATCAAAATTATAAAGCAGATCAAGAACCTGAAAAAATACTCCAAGCATTCACAAACAAAAAGGGTTTCTAAATTTTTTTTTAAAGATAAAATGGTATTTAAGTATTATTGCAACCTATTTGCAACATTGTATGAAATGAAGCACATTGTTGCCAATTCAGTGCATACAACACATAGAAAATTGGGTTTGCCAACTTGGCAAGTAAAAATAGAGTTAGTGCTTGTTGCTATAATACATAAGTACTGAGAAACTATCTAAACTCTAGTAGAAGAATTGATTTCAAATATCTTTTCATTCATTCCCCATTTCCATTTTTCATGAAAAATTGAGAAATAATTTATACTCATGTACTATCGCAACAATGTCAACATTCAAAATAACTTACCAAACCCAATTTCACATGTGTCATAAACACTGCATAAGCAACCATGAGTTTCGTTTCATATAATGTTGCCACAATATATATGTATAGTATACAATACATATACAGTTGTAACAATATGTAAGTACCAAATAATTAGATATTTATCAAATAAAAACTACTTATTTTTCTTTCCCTTTCTAGATATTTCCTTTTCACAACCTGTTTTATTAAAATAAAACACAGTTAAAAAATTTTAAGCAGAATATATAAATGTATATATGAAGCAGCAGAATATATAAATGTATTTATTGTGATGAAGGTCAAAAATATTTATTTTTTAAATTTATCCAGATTTATTCACATAGAATATTGTTGAAACTCATGACTTTTATTAAAAGCATGTCTACTTTAATATTGCTTATATTAAATGCATCAAAACCAAATTTAAAATAATTATTTGAATATGAATTTGTTTTTAATTTTACAAGTAAACTATTTCATCCCCAGGAATAATTTAAATAATAATTAAAAACTCGAGAAATGAAAATTTTTTATATTACCATAAAATAATATGTACAACACGCACTTTTAACACAAAAAAAATAAGATTGAAATTTATGGGTGTGCATTATATGTCAGGTATAAAAATGAGAGCTTTGAAAATAAAAAAGAGATGAGCAAAGAAAAAAATTAGACTTCTACATTTATAAAAATACCATTTATTTAAAAGAAATAACATTCCTTATGAAATTAAAGAGTTGTAGTTCTAGAAGTATACTATATATTCTAAAGCCTGGAATAATACCTCGAATAAATGACTTAACAACTTGTGAGCATTGCAAACATATATTTTAGGTTCCCCCATAAAAAAGAGGGTGCGTGTTATATGATGAATGAACAAAAAATTAAAAAATGCAGCTTGAAAGTATAGGTGCACGTTATACACCGGATTTTACAGTATACAATTTAAGTAATATTCAATTACTTTAGATTCCTACATGATACTTGTGGTATATGCAAGGGGATGGAGGCTCAAACCCTCCCACACACCAACAGATTTTTAAACTTAGCATAAAGATTACGTCTCAGTGCTTCCTTTCGTCAATGTTTTTTTTTTAAATATTACCCCTAACAAGAAAGTAGTTCATTACTCGATGATATAATGAATGAAAAACATAAGATCAATAACATGCACAGAATTTTCATTTAAAAAAAAACTTAAGACTTTTATTTGTTGAATATCTACATTATAAGTAATGTTTTAATGAAAGAATTTAATAATCATGAAGAGAGTCGGATATCACATGGACTACTCTCACTATATAAATCAGGATCTAATAAAAGCATAATTCATTAAAATATAGATTTAACAATAAAAAAGGAACAACACTTCGTTAGGTGAGTGTGAGAGGGGTACTTGAAACCTGAAAAACTCTACAGTATTAATTTTAAGCTTATAAAGTTCAATAAAGAAAAATGTGTGCAACAAATAATCGAAATGGAAAAATAAATTTACAAAAAGAACTGTGCACTAGCAAGATTCATTCCATTTTACTCTAAACTTAAAACTACCTTTTAAATAATTATCAGAATATTAAGTATTTCAAATGTCAACTTAAGTTATCTTACACTAATAAAAAATGTATACATATGTATATATATATACACAAATTATATATAATCGAGGTATATATGCATATATATATACTGCTCAATTAAATTATAATCGAAAGCTATAGAATAAATACTCCTATACTATCTGCAATTTTTCCAGTTAAATATTTTTAAAGAATCTAATTATTTAACTTTCATCGATTTTAAACTATTAATTAAAAAATTTAAAATTTTAACGATTATCTTCACTTTTGAAAATTACATTTTTCACTATTGATACAAGAATAATATTTAAGGATAAATTATAAAAGCAAAAAGTTCTTCCCACACCTTTCGGGGAGGAGGTTGCATTTTCACAGACATCGTGTATAATTTTTCTTTTACTATTTCCTATTAAATTAGATAGTTAAATAATTTTTGAAGAGAGAAAAACAAAACTACTTGATCACATCTTCCGGAAGTGTGACAGTTTCCATTTTCAATTGGCTAATTTCAGGGATGTTAACAATGCAGAGGTTCCTACAAGTTTTTACTAGTTTCAATATCCTTCACCAGGTGACCTAAAATTTATTTTCTTTGATTATTTTTAAATTGATATCACATAGAAGTGCAAAATCATGTAAAAAAATAGCTTTTGTAAAAACATATAAAGATTATATATCTCTAAAGGGTTTAGATAAACATTGAAAATGGTTAATACCTTTTAAGGCATTTCAAATATATAGTCCTCTAGAAATTCATTGGTCTATCATAGTCAGAAACTGGAGGGAGGGATTCTGTTCAGTTTGTATTAGCTATTAGTTCATCTTTCAATCAAAATATACGCCTTCTTTTCAGAATTTGTTCCAAAATTATTACTAATAGTCAATCCACCCTTTTTTCGACACTTTCTTATGTAACTTCGTTAAAATCAGAACGTTCTAGCAGAACAAAATTATTAAGTTAATCAGTAGCTCAGACTACTGGATCTACATTACATTTGCTCAGAATTAAAAAAAAAAAAAAAAAAAAAAAACCAAGGTTACAGAAAGTTTGAAACACTTGTGAAACAATGCTAGCCCTCATATGAAACAATAAAAACCATCATAAGGAGAAATGAAAGTCCCCATATGAAGCTTATGAAAAGCACTACAGGTTTATAGCTCCCGAGTTATTTTGATGCAAAAGTTTGAAGGATTATCTACCATTGTAAGATTTTTGTATACCATCTAACTAGGACTTCTCATTAATATTTATTAAACTCTCTCATTTTGAGAAATAGAATTGTATATTTCCTTTAACACTTTAATTGCGGCAATGGCACGCCTTTATATCACCCTCTACGCCAGTGGCGTAACGTACACTCCCGCAACTCCCGCATTGCGGGGGGCCCCAAGCTTGACTGACGCTAAGTACGAATTTGGGCTTGGGGCACAAAATACGAGTTTGCAGGGGGGGTATCTTAATGTTAGCCGTTACGCAGCTGCTCTGCGCTAAGAGTCTACGCCGCTATACGCAGCTCTAAAATTGAAGCAAAACACAAATTCCTTTAAACTTTGTTTATTTTACTTTGAAAAATAATAATCAGTTGCGATCAATAACAATTGTCACTGTAATGATTTATTAGTGGACCATGGAAGACGAGTTAGCTCGTGCCTCGCGATAAAAGTGTCAAAGGCCAAATTTTAATTAAAAGAAATTTTATTCGCTTACATATTATATAAAGTGTAGCGATATCTAAATAAGCCAATAATAGCCTGCGGACAGGTGCGATAGCTATTGTATAGTGGTATGTTGTGTGCTTACGGAACAAAGCGTAGCGGGTTCTATCCACCGGATACACTTTACCACGAAAGAAATATTTCTAACTGAGCTTACTAAAGAAAGGATATACCAAAAAGGGGAACCAATTAGTTTCTCTTTCAATTGGAATGAAATAAAAACATTATACTTCGGAAAAACATTATCATCTCGCGGGCTGCACATAAAAATATATACCTTTATATCAGATTTGGAAACAAAAAAACATTTAGAGAGTGAAAATTTAAAACAGAATGAATTATTATTATTGTTTTTATTATTTTTCATGCATACTGAGACATAGATAATATAATAATGTTTAAATAATATAATAATGCAAGGATCAAATAATGTTTAAAATGTTACAGTTGCCATATTCTTGAAAATTACGGTGTTCCTTTTGAATTGGTCTTTCGTTACTCATTGTTGAAATGTGATAGTGCTGTGTCATTCGCAAGCGACTAAGTATACGCGTTGCCCTTTATCTTAACCGTCCTGAATATTTTTTTTAAACTTTAAAAAACATCTTTGACTGCCTCTTGCTTTTTAGGCACTCCAAACAGAAGAGGAGGAGGAGGAAAAGTGAAAGTCGCACACACAGAGAATCATGTACCATCCATAGTAAAGGATATGCATAATGCAAATCGGAATTTATAAAAAAAATAATTCATTACAGAAAAATCAAATGTAACTGTTTGATAAAAAAAAATCTATTTCAATCTAAAGGGCATTTCTATTAGCAAAAAGGATTTATTTTTAAACAAGAACAGGTAACAGGCAAATGCATTGTAGATATATATATGTAAATTTCCCCTCAAATAAATTTCAAAATGAAAAAAGTTTACAAACCTGATATTTAAAATTTTTTTAAAAAGAGTCGGTGGGCCGCAACTTATACGTACTGGTGGGCCACATGTGGCCCGCAGGTTGGACACCCTTGCTCTAGAACAGTGGTATTCAAACTGTGTTCCACAGAACCCTGGGGTTCCACAAGGCATACTAAGGGGTTCCACGAGTCACAATAAAAAAAATCGAGAAGAAATAAATATGTATGCAAAATGGATTCACGTTCTCTATGAAGTTTGAATAGTTGCAAGTATCTAAAGCTCATTCCCTATTCATTAAAACTGAAATTTGTATTTTTTATAATCTCTATTTTTCAACACTTTTTAAACTTTTATTATAATATAATAAAGGAACATTAAAACGCGCCCTCGTTTTATTTTTATATATATACTTCCTTCTAGAGTGTGAATATTGTACTGTTTACTATCAACGGGTCCCACGAGGTAATTTTATACTCGTTAGTTAGCACAATGTCTTGCAAAACTAAATATTTTTCTAATGGAAAATACACCTTGTTACATTTGTAGAAAACACCTATAATGGAGGAAAGGGAAGATCATATCAACAGAGTTGATGTTAAAATCTTAATTTAAGCGAGAACAGCTTCTAAATTTTAGGTTGCAAATATATGCAAAATACACGGGATTTCTCACAAGGCTATAAACATTTTAATGTCATTCAGAACATTGTGTTTAAGTGAAATATATTTCTCAACGTAAGTGGCTACCAAAACAAGGTGTAAAAACAAATTAAATCCAAAATGTGTAATACAATTACATTTAATCTCAAAAGACCTAGACTTCGACAGTTTGTGTAAAAAATACTCGAATATATATATATATATATATATATATATATCCCAGCAGGGCCGGCTCTAGCAGTTTTGCCGCCTCGGACAAAAATGGAAAATGCAGCCACTGTCTCCAAAGAGATATATATATATATATATATATATATATATATATATATATATATATAAGTCTTAAAAAATGTAAAATAATTTTAAATTAAGGACATATTTCCATGCCATTATTTCAAACGAGTTAAGTGTAAGAGAAGAAATCGCCCATTTCAGCAGACAAATTTCTTTGAAAAAGAGTCTACTGATGGTGAGGATCACAAGCGTTTATTTTAACTTATAGCAACTATATTCAAGACTAAATGAAACATCTCCTATGGCTCTCTATCTACTAAAAACTCTTATTGCTCCTATCCCCTTTTGGAGAGCTGACACCAGACATTGTATGGGGGAAAGGAATGTCCATTGTGATCCCACTCTTGGATGGAGAGAAAGTTAGTAGTGAAAGATTCGTAAAGATATCGAATTTCATGATTTAACATATACTTCCGCCTCGAACCCTTCAAGTTTTAAAACAAAAGAAAACTGATATTCAGCATAGAATACAAAATAAAGAAATAAGATACATTAAAAGAAATACCAAATTATATTTGAGAAATACCCAATAATATTTGAGAAAATATATCTAGTTTTTTGTAACAAAAAAAAAATTCAAATTTGATCCAAATGCCGCCCCGGGCAGGGGTCCGGTTTGTCCGGCCCTAGAGCCGCCCTTGATCCCAGTTACTAAATATAATGCATGGGTAGGTGACACTTGAATCATAAATTGTTATTAATGAGTAAATTATATTTAAAAAATTATATTTTAATTTGTTAATAATAAATGCAATACTTTTTTTAATTGCCTTCACAACACAACATGTTATATCCTATAACATGTTGACCTACTTAAAATATTATTTTGTGATATATTCTTCGAAGTATGTGTATGGAATGGTTCCACGAAAACACTTTCTAGTTCTAGGGGTTCCGCGAAAGTACCTTCAAGTTCTAGGGGTTCCGTGAGTTGAAAATTGAAGACCACTGCTCTAGAAGAAACCACCTCTCTAAACATAGCTAAGCTTTAAGTGTTATGAAGAGTTGAATGATTGGCGTAATTCGAAGCAACATGAAAGTCATTGGCGATTAACTTCGTAAATTTGAACCACGAGTAAGTGATGTAAATGGCACTCTTGAGCCTGCACTCCACTCTTCTAAATTACACACAGTATTTCATCAGTAATGTGAAAACTTTGAACCTCAACAGATTTTACGTGCATCAGCCCACTGAACGGAAGATAGATATTTAGTGGATACCATGATTATTTATAAAAAAGGAAAAGGAAAGGTAAAATGGAATCATTCGTTAAATGAAAAGATTGTTCTTCAACCAGTGCAGAGAGG
This sequence comes from Trichonephila inaurata madagascariensis, assembly GCA_019973955.1. Lineage (NCBI taxonomy): Eukaryota > Metazoa > Arthropoda > Arachnida > Araneae > Nephilidae > Trichonephila > Trichonephila inaurata. The sequence goes on along the minus strand of BMAV01002602.1, from coordinate 25,686 downwards.
CACGTTAGCAGAGAACCTAGGAATTGGGATTCTCAAAAGTAAGGGACTAAAAAATAACCTCTGAAGGATGGGATTCCAAAAATTATCATTATATTTTATCTATTAACCATTTATAAAGATTCTGCTTCTGAACAATAAGGGATCTTATCAGAATTTGGAATTAGTTCAATATCGGTAAAGATAACACGTCTCAATTTAGTAAGGCTTACGTATATACATGTGTGCAATAGCTTTATTTCAGTTTCAATTTTTATTTCTGATTCTTATATTTTAAAAATATATGAAAAATAAAAAATTTACAAAAATCATAATACTAACTTTTACAGAATTATTTTTATATTTTCCTTATAAATACGACACGATTCTTAACTTGTGCTGACTTTTATATTTTGCTGCTAAGACTTTTATTTGCATTTCAGACAAAATGAATGCACATGTCATTATAAAAATGCGTTTTTCTCATTTCATCACTATTATACATTTCATTATAGAGGCAGCTAAAAAAGGTGATCTACGTTAAAAATGTACGTACAGATTAAAATTTCAAGGATATCTTCACATAATATTAAAGAATAATACTAGATTCTTTTGAATATTTTTCAGATTCAAAAAAAAAAGGCACTCAAACATGAATATTATATTAAGGCGTGAATTTCCTATTGAGAGCAACATATTTTATCATATTCCGCACTTTTATGTTATTTTATCCTTTTCTTGTATAAAAAAAGTTTTGCATTTTTTTTCTCTTATGCTATAATGTTAAACGCATTATCTCTTTACATATTAAATTAAAAAATTAATTATTTATGGAATTTTTTGACATTTTAAAAAATTTTCTGTTATAAAGAGATGCATGAATTAAAATGCTGCAAATTTCTTTAAAAAATTGAGACATTTATCTATGTGAAAATGTGCTTCATATTTAATTTAGACTGCAGTACATTTGCCGAAGACAACCTTGAATAAATCAAATGAGAATTGCATGTTCTCTATTTAACTTACTCTACTTATTTACTTGTCACTTTTTAACTTATTACTTATTTTATTTTTGTCAACAAAAGTGAATTGTATCTTCTAAATCATTAATTTTATTATTCGTACATTGGAAATAGATTATCAAATTTCAGTTTAAAATTAGATTTCAATTCATCATTAATTTTAGATTTTGATGGACATTATATTTAATACGAATTTCTTAAATTTTTTTTATTTCAGATTGAGTGAGTGAATGAATATTAACGTCACGCTGTTCAGCTATACGAGGGCTTTTGGCAACGGATCACGTGATTTTAAACCATGGTCAAGAAACGTGGACGACACCTGAGCTGGCACCCCTCTCCTAACTACCACACTACACCAACGGCAGGACGTTTCAGCTCTCGACAGATTTAGAGTGCATCGCTGCCCTACACGGCGGGTGTTTAGTTGTACTGGGCTGGAACTCGTGAGAAAGCCTGCCACGATCCGATACCTATACCACTCGGCTACCACGGCCACATTTATTTCAGATATTATATTTTAATAAGAGTCAGGAATAAATTTTTATATTGCTTATTTATCTTCGTTTCTAAATTGCGTTTATTCATTAGAATGAAAATACAATTTAAAACGCATTTCATAAATATTAAATTGAAGAAAAATGTAAGTACACCTCCATAAGGAGAGTATAGAAACATACTAATAGAAATCTCAATCAATAAAATATTATATTATGAACTGAACATACAAATCGTTTTTATGTAATTATTGAGGAATAAATGTACATCCATCTTGATCAACCAATTTTATTAAATCTTGATCATTTAATTTTATTAAAAAATTGACAACTGCAGATAATTGTTAAAATCAACTATAGTACCGTAAAATTTACAAAAACATGTTTTAAGCAGTTGAATGTTTAGAAATATATACAGTGTGTGTGTGTGTGTATGATCATTCGGTATATTAAACGATTATTCTGAAGTAAAAGTTGTTTTGTGAGCAGATATTTTCTCCAAGGTTATCAAAATTAATTACTATTTCCTATTTCTTAATTAATGAATATTCGGAGTGAAGGGGGATATATGTTTATGATTATAGTAATTATATTCATTTAACAATTAGTGTTACATTGTTTTATTCTTTTCTAATTTACAGTCAATTTTTCATTCTCAAGATAAAAAAATATAGAATCCGAAAAGAGGAATTTAAATTAAACATAATTGAGAAGAACAAGTAATATATATTAAAAAAAAAAAAAAACTAAGTCAACTCCTACTTAGATCAACAAAGAAAAATTTTATTTTAGCTACTTTTTATTAAATAGTTACAATTAATATAAATATGAATAGGACAGAATCAGAGCATTGTGGTAATTAATTTTTATTAACTATCATTAGAATATCATATTGTTATCCAAAACAATCGTGTATATAAAATTTCAGTTCAAATGAATGCTTTAAAACATGAGGAAAAAACCTTTTCACACAAGTTTTGACACAAGTCGCCAAACGTGCCAACGTGGCGTGTGTGAATTTGTAATTATTTAAATAATAAGTTTTAATCAATTTTTATTAATTATAAATAAATTATTGTATTTTTATCCAAAATAATCATGTATATAAAATTTCAGCTCAATTGAGGGTTTTAAAATGCATTTTATTAACGATTGAAAATTCCACCAAGATAAATAAATAAATAAACAAACAAACAAATAAATATTTAGAGAGTGTGAGTTAATAGTAGGAATTGAAAAAGAAAAGGATCAACAAGAAGGCACTTTGTGAGGACAATAGGTTTACAGTAAATTGAAATGAAATCGAAAATAGAATCATAAGAATTCGTTATTAATAAGAATACGATCATTAAAAAGAATTTTTTCCAGTTTTAGACATAAAAGGCGGAAAAGCTCTTGATTCTCGAAAACATCTGAACATTTACCGTATACGTGCGTGTTAAACATTCAAATACAGTTAACATTATTAACTTGCCAATAATCTAAAATTACTTGACTTCCACAAAATAAAACGCATGATTAATTTTCTCTAAAATATATAATTATATAAAAATTTCTACAGATATTCTTTAAAGATGAATTACTTAGTCCTCAGTAGTGTAACGAAGAATATTAAGCCCCCTCCCCTGCAAAGTCAGGTTTTGCCTTTGATTGCCCTCAGTTGATTAAATACTTACTTGGCATCAGTCAGGCTTTGGACCCCCTAGAATCCTGCCCCCCTCCTCACGATGCCGGGGTTACGGGGGTGTACGTTAAGCCACTGTTAGTCATTGTTTTAGTACAAAAAACTGCGTAAATACTAGAACATTGTTATCATATCTCACTTAGTTATCCTCAAAAACTCTCTTTCTATTTCCGTAGGACTCTGCAATCCTTTTACAATAATATTCATGAATCATCCTTATCAGGGGCGATCGAACCTGAAGAACAACAAATCTTTATCAGGGTCAGGGCTGGACTCATATTAAGAGCTTAGAATGAACTCCAGATAAAAATAAAGTGGAGTTTAGAAAGAACTTCAAATAATAATAAATTGTAGAATTTATAGAAGGAACTCTGTAACATTAAAAATGAAGAGATTTTAATTAGCGGAGTTTCTTTCGAATTCTAATTTGAGGTCTACCAAAGCTTACAACTACAAATACTTTTCTATTGTAATTTTTATTTCTAGCATGTTAATTTTCTCTTTTATATCGAAATAAATTTTTCTGTTAAATCATTAATTGCAATTCGTTTAAAATTATTTATAATGTAAACACTCATTTTAAAAAATATATATATTTTTAGATTTTGGTTAAACTACTTTACACAGGATCTTATCCTCGCTAAAAAAATATTATGATTGCTATAATAGCTGAATTTTATGTTTTTAAAACTTAACCTGTGCAAGAATGGCCAATTCAGCTAGTTATTAAATACTTTTTTTTTCGGTTTAGTTTTGAATTTATGATAAACCCGGACAGAAAGTAATTTAAAGAAGAAATGTGAAGAAATGAAGAAATCTACCTTTTTTGCATACCATTCATACCACTATTGAGATTGGAAATTTTTACCTAATTTACCAATTAGCTGATTCAATACTAAAAAATGATGCATTTAAAAATGATTTATTGATCCATATTCTTAATTAATTCATTAAAATACTTAATTAAGAATGCAAAAATAGATTCCCAAAACGAATTGGGTTTTATAATTTAAAAAATATTAATAAAGTATACTTAATAATATATATGTGACACAAACTATACTAATATGTTCTTAAAGACTTTCTGTATTGTTTATAGTTTACAATCAATGCTAGCATTTTTTTTTTTTTAATTATCAGCGTGAAATGACGTGAACTGCAAAACTGATACGAGCGGTTGAATTTCAATACTGATTTACATATACTTGCACAAAAAAAACGTATATATGATATGAATTTAATTTTACACTGCCTAGATTTTGACTTCAGTTTGTTTTAAGTAAAATGAGATTTCTTCTAATACTTTTAAGTGCCTACACCAGAAATATGAAGTTGTTTATTGAATCTTCCTTGATTTTAAAGAGCTTAATATTAGTCAGCTAGCCGCCTGGGAGGAGTAGTTATTTAGGCTCTGATTTTGCAAGCCCAAGTATGCGGGATCGACCCCGGCCCATGCCGGTAGATTTTCATGATACAAGAAATCAAGACCCTCCATGTCGTATGATTATGCATCATGTTAAAGATCTCCAGAGTGCCTGTTTGGCTTGGGTGCTCTCGGGAAAATGAAATTCCTAGTACAATTTCGCATCGTCAGACCTCAGGTGCCTTCCTATGGAGAGGAAATTGGGCATCAAAATTACATTGTGGCAATTGGTATCCACCTATGTGGTATGGCACTAAACAGCGATATCAATTCCCGAAGAATGCACTAGGTTTGTAATGGTAATTACCAATCCGCAGCCATATTTGAAAAGAAGATATTAGTTAGCTCATAGTTTCTCAAACTTTCATTAATGCCCTGGAAACTGATTGTCATTTAAATACTTTTTTTTTTTAATTTATTTATTATAGAGTTTTTTCTCTATTTTTATACTCTTTTCTTTTACAAAATATCGGGATTTTTTTAGTTTTATTCTTTCGTCACAAATTTTGTAACTTTCAAATTATTACATGTAAGACTGTAACACCTAATATAGGTGAAGGTGTAGCCTAACTCAGGAGCCGTACAAACGTCTTTTTACCGCGAGATTTGTGCTCAAAATCACTCATAACTAGGATTTCATGAATAAATAAATTTTCAGTATATGTTACCGCGTTAAATGTATAATTCAGTTATTTCATAGAATAACTAGGTATTTCATAAAATAACTAGAAAAATCAGTTGAAGTATATAATAGATGAACAATTTCATACTTTTCCTAGTTATTCTATGAAATAACTGGGTATTCCATGAAATAACTAAGGATAGACCGTTAAAGTGAAAAATAAACAATTTCAACGATGTTTTTTCAATTAATTGATCATAAATAGCTAGAATCTCTCGAAAAATACATTTTATCCCTTTTGCGGATGAATAATTGATAAATAATAAAGGAAAGCAGAGATGATATAGTTTATTATATTGCTCATATTGCTATTAATTAAACGGTAAAGGGGAAAAAAGAATATATTGAAAAAATATATTATATTTAAATATTATCAACAAAAATATGTACTGGGAAGAAAAAGTGTTGCTTCATGAAAAGCATTGTGTAAACTTTCTAAAACAAAAATGTAAGAGAATAAATATTAATTAAAATTTATGAGATACCTTTACTTTATTTTTCATTATTTATTAGAGCAAAGATTTCTGAGGTGACACTTTGGATTGAACTACTTATTATTTTTGAAACAAGCACACTGATTAGTATTATACATTTTTTTTTACACGGGCACTTTTTAAATCCTTGTCCAATACCGCAACTTTGAGCTGTTGCAACAGATCGAAGCGTTGTGTCAATATTTGGAACTTCTTCAATGGAAATTAATTCTTCCTGACATATACTGAACTGATATCTAGAATACAATTATTTTATATTCCACATAATCGGAAAAAATTCTTCACAAAGCAGCTAGAACCGATTCAAAGAACTTTCGAGTCTCGTATGTCGTACTTTAACTGTCAAGCAATCGTTATTCTATAGAATACCTAGTTAAATTGTAGAATTCAATAATTTTATAAATTTTAACTGACTGAGATCTAGTTATTCTATGAAATAACGGATTTCACGCTTTAACGGTAACATATACGTAACATAAAAAATAAAATTATTGAATTTTCAAAAAAAAAAAAATATGTATATAACTTTCTAGCCTAATTTATATATAAGTGATACGTTTATTCGAAGGAACTTTAAGCTGTTTTAAAATTTCTGAGTATAGGAAAATTCAAAACAGTATTTAACGTAAGCAATGCTATATGGAAAATATGTAATAAAAAATGCAATTTTTCCATTTATTTAAAAAAAAAATTTTTAATTCGAAAGTAAGTGCTTTGTGTGCGTGTGTGTGTGTGCTTCACACTTAACAGATTATAAAAAATGCATGTTTATTACGTTTTTTTAATATTTTTTTATTTAGTTTACTTTACATTATAAAATTTGAAACATAATTCAACTGTGTTATATCAACAAAACAAGTTTTTCCCTCTTTTTCTTAATCACAAACAAACATAACAAAATAACAAAACTAACAAACAAAACACAAACAAACATAACAAAATTTATTGAATTGATATTTTCAAAGAATGAAGAATGCACTATTGCAAGCATTTAAAAAGAGTTACCATATTTTAGAAATAAAATTATGCGTTTTTTATTAAGAAATAACCAATAACTTTTTAACTATCATTATATTAAGTATTTGTTCTAGAAAAATATGCTCGGTTACATGACCTTAGCACATGAAATTATTATCAAACAGATAATAGACTACAAAAGCTAAAAAGAAGAAAAAATTAATAATAGTTATCAAATACAATAACAATTGTGTCTGCCTATCTTATGAAAACCAAGCAATTTATCATTCTTTTGCGATGCAAAAGAATTTTAATTTAATCAGAATAGTAGTGCTATCAACATTCCATTATAATATGACTTAAAAATTAAGAAATATTTATATTTTTTCTTATTTTAATAATTTCGGTACAATCAACTCCTTATTAATAGAATTGTTCATTCTACAAATGTGTTTTCCGTCACTATTTGCGTTGATTTATATAAAAAAAATAAAAAAAATAATGAAATTACCAATAACAATTTGATTAGTTTGAAATTTCTTGCATTAAGCTTTTGTATTCTATGATAGAAAAAGGTTAAAGTTTTGCAGACAACGAACTTCAACACTTTGGTCATACCACTCATTTTTATTGCGTGACAAATATCCCAGCAAAAAGTTAAACTTTTTAAGTTATTACAATTAGTTTTTGTTACAGTTTTCTAAGGAAAGTACCATGCATGTCATTACGGAGCCCACTAATATCTTCCAGAGAATTAGATGTTTTGAAATAGAATCAAGTTTTGTCAAGCAGTGGCGTAACGTATACCCCTACATCGTGGAGGGGGTGGCGGGAACTCCAGGGGGCCCAAAGCCTGATTGACACAAAATACGCAATCCTTTGTAAAACAGGCTTAGGGCCCTAAACCTCACTTTGTAGGAGGGGGGGTCTAATATTCTCCGTTACTCAACTGTTGTCAAGATGCATGTAACAAACTAGTCATGTCAAGGAACCGGTTACAACTTTAGCTAAGTTATGTAAAGGTGCTGGCAGCAATGATTGCTGCAAAAAATGCATCAGATAAACAAAAGCTTTAACTTTGAGAGGGAAATTACAATTCGCTGACTCACTCAGTGGCTTATCATGCGTAGGAAAGTACTGGATTTTTTACCTGGGGGTAGCGTGTTCGTCTGCTTTTCCTCCAAGGGTCTTATCGTCTTCGGTAAGCATGGAAAATACGCTCTAGGATGATTTAGACGATTTTCAAAATTATTAACCCCCTATTTTGTGAGCCATACGTCTTTTCTTCGCCTTACATCCAGATTACGAATATGTGTTTAGAACAATTATTCATTCGAAATACTTAATTATTAGTATATTAACAGTAAATATTTGGCATGGCTTGACTGTACAGGGCTCTTGCAACAATAAGACGAATAAACAGTGGATTGCGAAATATATTCAGATACTTTGATAATTAAGCGTATATAGGATCCAGTAAGCAGCCAGATTATCGTACTACATAGTGTAGTTAGGAAACAAATTAAAAATTGAGGAATATTTGACAAAATATACCGTAGAACGAGAATATGATTCTAGATAATCGTCCCTTTTCACTCCGTATAAAATAGTCAGAAGCATTGGTATCTTAAACCCTCTTTGAAACCCTGGGCTCCTATGCAAAAAATACGCCCCACCTGCAATCCTTTTATCGAATTTGGTGTATATTCATGAAAAGCTCAACAACATCAACCCATAAAACTAAATTCTTCGATTCGTACTAAACTATTCCACTTAATATTCAAATTCTTTTCAACTTTCTTTTTTCAGGACAGATGTCAGTTTTTTCACTTTAACTCTTACATTCGAAATATTTTACTGTCAATTGCGTTAATTGTTTAAATGTGATAAAATTGATCCAATACAAAAACCGCATAAGTTTTGTTTCAGGATTTAAACATTATTTCTAACCTGGTGCAATTCTATACACCAACATCTATTTTCTTCTGAGCAACTAATGTACGCGCATTGTTGATTCGGAAAAAAAAAAACAATAAAATTGCCTCTTTCACTATTTATATCAATCAATAATCAGCAAAGAAATTCCTTAAGGAATCGATACTAATATCAACAGGAGGCATGTGATTATTAAAAATGACACACGAAACGCCTCTTTGTGGGTAACCGTGTGAAAGAAGAATAACAGGAATACAATACATAACTTATCTCTTTCACTTACAAACTTATCATTCTATCTAGGGTGCAACATTAGGATCGACGAACAATATCAGCTTAAGGGTTCAGATATTTTAGATAAGGAAGGGCTTAAAATAGTGGAAATTCCCTTACATCATCCTTTTTAGTCAATTCGCTTCATTATTGTTATTGTTGTCTTACACCTGAGACTTCAAGCTTGGAATAATGAACTTCGGGGAGTTATTAAATCGTTTGGCCCACATCTTGGGTATTCTGGGAAATGGTAAATAAATTTATTTTTAATTATGTTTTATAATTAAATTGTAAATACGTTTTGTTTTTACATCTAGTAATAACATTTCTGTTTGTTTAGTTTTTTTTGTTGTTGTATCTAAGATTGTTTATTTTGAAAAAAAAGTATTTTCAGTAGTATATCTCTTTTTTTTACTTTACTTTTTCTATGTTTAAAGATCTAATTAGAGCTTTATGTTCTTTGGTCATATGTACAATATGTATAACGTATTGTACATATGACCCCTCTGTTGTCGTGAAATATGGATAAACTCACTTCTAAGTTATATATTTCAAAAATTCTAGTTGTGCCTCTGTACAGAGGTCTGAGCTATAGACAGGCAAAATATTATAATAGAAGCAATTTTCATAAAAGGAGAATATTTTGAAAATGGGTCATTCTATGTTCATTTTTTGTCAAAATATTGTACTTAAATAATTTTTTACTGTAATAATATTCTTAAAACAATTTTATATACGTTTTCAAATCTAAGTGACACTAAATATCATAAATATTATCCATTTATACGCTTTTGAAAAATCACGGTTCCGGACGTATTCGGATACCTTAACGAGAATAAATTATGTTATTCATTGTTTCATTGATCAACAGTATCAATTACTGAATAATTTATTTCCGTAGATACCGCTTTATTTTCTCATCGTGAAATGAGACTAAATTTCAAGTACAGTAAGATTTGACTAAAAAATTACGAGCTATGCTGAGAAAAAGTGCATTTGAAAATAATGAACCTTAAGATTTTACGATTTAATATTCTTTCAGAAATCTGTATTCTTATAATTAAGTATTAATTTTAAAAAAATCTCATATTTAAAAAAAAAAGAACATTGTGTAAAAAAAAGATAAAAATCATTAAAAAAAAACATCAAATGCTATACATTAAGTTTTTAGATTGAATTCTGTACTTCTTGAATCCACTAAATCCAAATATTAGAGATATCCGCAATAGTATAAGAACTATTTCGTCACCTTTTTGAATGCGAGAGAAAAAGTTGTGAATACCCTGTTTTTATATTCGAAGAAACAGTATTTAAAAAAAAAACGAATTATAATTTATCAAAATGAAATTAAAAATTTCTATTTAAAAAACTTAATTTTCCATTTAAATTTTACTTTATTAAAAAATTGTAGTTATATTTCACAGGAATTTATCAAACATTATTTAATGAAATTAGACTATTTTTTATTTTACTGATTAATGGTCTTAGAAAACATAATCTTCCTTCAAGTGTTCGGATAGATTTCTAAAATTAATGGTTCGAATTCATAGAACATTGTTGCTTAAATTTACTCAACCGAATCATGTATAAAAATATGTATGAAAGATTGAAATCAAAATTAAATTTACAGAATTTCTTCTTAAGGGTACTGAAACTATTTTGATAAAGTAGATTAATTTAATCATTAATATCATTATATTGCTCTCTTTGAGGTATTAATGGTCTCACAAATGTAATAATTAGCAGTAAGATTTAAAAATATTTTGAATGATGTTCTTTTTTTACTGCTATATTTGTGTGTGTATGCAATATAGTATTCATTCTCTTTTATTTAACTAAATATTTTATACGTATATATACGTATTAGTTGGACAGCATCATAATACTTTCTCTTTTGTGAGTGCATGAATGTTGTGCAATTTATAATCAATCAACAAATAATATTGTAGTAGAAAAATAATAATAATGCAGAATTAATGATATGTAAACAACATTGACATTATTCTGTATATTATACTGGAACAACTCTGCAAAATATTTTTTCCAATAGCACGGAATACATCATCTCAGCAAATCCATTATTTCTTAAAAAAGACTAAAGATCAAAAGAATACTTCAGTTAAAACGTTTTAGTTCTGCTCCACAAAGTTTTTTTTATGATATAAAATATTCAAAATATATAGAAAATTTAAATGGGCTACATTCAATATTTCCTTCATAACATTTTATTCAAACAAGTGCACAACATATTTCTCAATTTAAAACTTCACTCACGAAATTTTGTAATAACTATTCTGATTGTGTGTGCCTAATTGGATATTAAGAGGAATTTTGAACATTTTATTTGCTTTTTGTATTACAAAATAAAACTGAGTACTTTTAAATTTTAAAAATGTTTAAAAAAACGTATTTTGAAATTAAAGAGATACAAAAATACCGCATTTACTCGAATCAAAGCCGCACTTGTTTTCCGATGTTAACCCTACAGAAAATCGGGCGCAGCTTAGAATCGAAGGGGAAAAATATTCGTTGGATGGGGCTATTAGAGAAATTGCAGGTTCACATATGTATTTAATATAATACTGGTAAAATAACTAATTATTCACTTCTGATTAATTCTCATTTTAAATTTATTTTAATTTCGCAAATTAATTTATGTCGACAAAACATTTAACACTATTTTTCATTTTTCACAAAAACTCGTTGAGAATAAGATGCGGCTTTGATTCGAATAAATACGGCTTATATATATTAGTTCAGGCATTGTTTCTGATGTTTAACAATAACATATATTTTTTAATTGATCTCAGTTTTTAGAAATAAATAATTTACAGCTCTAATAAAAAATTTGTAGTACCTCAGGAACATGTATATTTTTAAAATATCAATAAAATTATTTCATAACTGCATCTTATACCTACGTATGAATTTCAAATGAATCATATAAATATCTGAGCCTACCAGTTTTGAGGCACAGTTTTATGTTATTTTTGTTTTCCATCTCTCAGGTTTTGTTTTGTTTTAATTTCGAGACATATTTGTGAAGTCGCTGAGAACAATTAGGACAATTCTAAATTTTGATGATGTGTTTGAAATGCATCGAAAAATATTTTATGAGTATCTTATAAATCTGACTAGGTGTTACATCTCTCTTTGACCAATAAGAACATTGTAAACATTCATACCGAGTTCAGTTGTTTCAGTGATATTTCATAATTCGTTTCTTTGCGTGTGTTCGAGGTATCCTAGTGGTTGTGGTCTCAGACTCATGCCAGACATGTCATGAATTCAAGTCTAGTATCACTGTGTGTGAAGACCTGCCTTGTAGAAAGGCTGATGCACGTTAAATCTGTCGAGGCTCAAATGGCCTCTCGTTGATACGGTGCGATAGATCGGAGAGAGGGGTGCCAGCTCAGATGTCGTCCTTGTCACATGACCATGGTTAAAAATTACGAGATCCGTCGTCAATATCCTTCAAGTTGCTTTATAAAGCGAAGTTAATAAAACACTCACACACTTTTCTTTACGAGAATGTTTAGCCGTATTTATGAACAAAGTTTTTCTCTTACGGATATATGTATCATTCAGTTTCCTTTCTAATTCTTTTATATTTTAATTGAGTTATGGTTATAGTTATTATCATAGCGCACACAGGAATTTTTCAAGGGGGGGGGGAGGATTCAGCGTCGAAAGTCCACCATTCTCGTATCTTGCTCCAATACACCGCCCAATATATTCTTTTGATTTTGTTGATTTTCGGGAACAAAAAATAGAAAACAATTAATTATTGAATAAATAATTAGCATTAATTAATAATATTAATTATTAATAACAACTACTAAATTAAATTTTACGTACTGTATTCATAGGATTATAATGAATCGAAAAAAATCAAGGGCATTGGGGGTTGGGGTCCGGACACGGGGCCTCCCACCCCCTTCTGTGTGCCACTAGTTATTGTATATACTAATGTAAAACTTTCGCGTAGCGTCATAAACATTCTACAGTCCTATAAACTGAACATGATAAAAAATGCATTGCAGGAAAATTCGCTTAAGGTATCCGACTACATTCGGAACCGTGATTTTTTAAAAGCGTATAAATGGATAATAATTATGATATTTAGTGTCACTTAGATTAGAAAATGTATATAAAATTGTTTTGAGAATAGTATTACAATAAAAAGTTATTTAAGTACAATATTTTGACAAAAAATGAACTTAGAATGACCCATTTTCAAAATATTCTCCTTTTGTGAAAAATGCTTCTATTATAATAATATTTTGCCTTTACATAGCTCAGATCTTTGTACAGAGACTCAACTAAAATTTTTGAAATATATAACTTAGAAATGGGTTTATCCATGTTTTACGACAACAGAGGGGAGAAATTTTAAGAAAAAAAACGCCGATAATTATTTCAAATGGTTGCAACTCTGAAAATAATGTGAATTTTTCAAAAATCGTAGTTGAGCCTCTGTACAGAGGTCTGAGCTATATACACGCAAAATATTATTATAATAGCAGCATTTTTCACAAAAGGAGAACGTTTTGAAAAAAAGATCATTTTAAGTTAATTTTTTACCGAAATATTGTATTTAAATAATTTTTTTTTGTCAAAATGTCCTTTTAAAACAATTTTATACATGTATTCTAATATAAGTGACACTAAATATCATGAAATTTATTCATTTATGCGCCTTTTTAATATCACGGTTCCGAACGTAGTCGGATACCTTAATTCTTACACATTTTTTCAAAATTAAAAAATTAGAACACTCTTTTTTTAACAATGAACTATGGCTGCATGAACTGAAGCGAACTGATATAACTGTTAATTTCTTTTGTTGTCATTTGGCAACACTGTGTTGTCATTCCATATTGTTTATCTTTTCTGCAGAGCATCGTGTTACAGTGGGTCTCATAAGTTTTATTTAGTAACAAGCAACATTAAAATCCATTTGCTCTTCTATGATTTGTAGAACATCGTTTTAACCAAAAGCAAAAAGATTCTGAACACGCATTAATAGAAATTTAAAGTCTTTCTCCAATCCCTAATCACCATCACCAAAAATTTATAATTAGTGTAAATTTATAGAAAGGAGCACAGAAGTCTCTCTCTTATTTTCCTCGATTATTTATAAATATTTTTCTTGGAAAAAAACTATAAAAAAAAATCTTTCTTTCAAGCCAGTTATCAAAATTCAACTTATCACCCATTTTATCATTCTATTGTTTCAAAAGTATACTTTAAATTGTCGATATAAACTAAAAGCATCTTGTAGTAAACAATGGAGGGTGGTATTCAGCTTTAGTCGTCTTATCTCTTTAAAGATAATAAGTAATTTTATTTTAAAATGGGAAAAAATACAGATTACGAAGTTAATTATCATAGCATTTCATTAAACATTGTAAAAAGGTGGATCAAGAGGCGTTGTTATTGAGGCGATGTTTTTGCTATCAGTTTTTCGAATACATCATTAAATTATTGGTTATTTAGAACTTACTTTCAATAAGCCAAATTTCGGAAAACTTATAAAAAATTTTTATTTTCTGATACAAAAACATCTCTAGTGGATTATAAAAATGTCATCTTACATCAATCTTTCAATATTTAGTATCTTTTTATATTATTTTCAGGAATATATTAGAAAATTTGTTTTTAAATTTCGATGTTATTTGCTAAGTTTACTTGATTTGCTTTCAGAAGATAGAGAATTCAATGTCAGAACTGAAGAATAAAAAAAGTAATTTTAACGAGTTAAATTTTTTTGTATTGAGGATGCAAATAATAATTACACAAGAATTGTCTTAACAAGTAAAAAAAAGCATTCTGTCTATTTGTATATAATTTGAATGTGTATATTTTCTCGGGACTTATACAAATCTAAACCGTTGTGATTGTATCATTTCAACCACTTTGCTTAAGCTACGCTGATATTTCAAAGAAACCAAAAACATATTTCCATCCAAAAAACATAAAATTTATTTTAAGTGATTTTTTTTTAAAAACCTGAAGAGTTTTTATGTGTGTGTGTGAAGTCGCCAAATAATGAGATACACAGCCGATAGTGGAGAACCATGCCCGTTCATGTTTAAAAAGTGGTTACTGTATTTGACGACATCGTTTGATTAGGCAACATAAAAAGAACGAGTTTTATTGATATCGACAGCCAATTGTAAGGGTGTTAAAAATGAAAACTCCCCGTTTTTGAATAATTAGGCATACAGACTTTAAATTTGGCAAATATGCATCTTTTGTCGAGTAGAGACCCGATAAGAACGGGTTTTACAGAAATCGACTCCCAAGAGGCGTTGCGTGGGTGCTATAAAAATAAAAATATGCTTACCGAATTTCAAATCTCTGTACTATTTTAACTACAGACTTGAAATTTGGAGAGCATATTTCTGTTGTTGGGTAGAAATTCCCTCAAAATGAACTTTAAGGAAATCGACTCGCAAGGGGGGTGGAGTCACGGAAAAATAATAATATTTCGCCGTAGGAGTTCAAATTCTGTTCTTTTTCAATCAAGAGGAGAAAGCTATAGAAATGTTTTTGAATGGAATCGAAGACTTAATGCTAAGATTTAAATATCGTAGCTTTAAAATAAACACATATATTGTCATACATTATCAGAAAATACCCAGTGACTCGGGTGCATTATGGCTAGTGTATTGATATATCACTTCAGGTAAAAAAATAACATGGACTAGAAAACAGAAAAACAGCTAGAAAATAATATATGGCATTATAAATTAAATAATAAATAAATAAATTTAAAAAGTCAACTAATTTAGTAGATTTATTTGCCTTCTAAGTTATTCTTATAATCAGTTTCAATTAAAATCATAAACAGATATTTTACTTAATATTTAAAATAATTTAATCTTAAATTGTGCAAAAAAATTATATTATGATCATGATGTACATACATACGTATAAGTATACAAGTACAGAGCCATATTTAATTCGTTTTATTCCAGCACAAATCGAATGAAGGTAAATTGTAAGCAGAAATAAATAATACGAATAAGAAATAATTTGCTAATAAAAATTTACTCTTGTCATGAATTTCAGAATATAAATGTTCATAATGTTATTGTTTTGAAAACTTGAAATTAAAATCATAGAGGAATTCCTCTATACATGTTCAAAATCATAACTCTTTTTGTTTATACATATCTAGTTCACGCTATATTACACATAAAATTATATCTTAATCAACAAATATATGAATACTATGATTACTTTAAAAAAATGTTCTAACCTATTTGTGTCATCATTCCATTCTTTCAAGTATCACCATCTTTTATACGTAAATTTTTATCAAATATAGAAATCATATTTTTCGAAAATTAGAGTTGAATATACTGAACATTTTATCAGGATTCAGCAGAAACAACGGCCTGTTAATTCAACCTTTTCAACATAACTGAATAATATACTTAAAATACACTTACGATAAAAATCCGAATTAAATAGATTTAAAATGTTAATACAATTCTTCAGAAGACTTTTGAATATAATACTTTGACATATAATCTTATCTATATAATGAATAAATGTGCTTAAATTTTTAATCTCAAACATATTTTAAAAGCATTGACATAAGAAGATTACAAAAATGATACAATTGTTGAATTGAAATCCTTTGTACAGGGTGCAGCTAAAAAACCCGGACAAACAATTTTTTTATATAACTTTACAAAAAATTAAGAAATTAACAAAATATAACAAATAAAAATAAGAGTAAAAAGTTACCTTACCTTACCTTCGAAATTGTCACCTCCCATCATTATGCAACGCTGAGATCTGCTGTACATATCTTGGAAACTTTGCAAAAGGTCTTCTTTTAGAATGGAGTTCAAAAGCCTCGTCACGTTTCGTTGGATGCTAGGAATATCGTCAAATATCTTTAATTTCAATGCGAGTTTGAGTCGTGGGAATAGGAAGAAGGCTAGAGGATTGAGATCTGTCGAGTATGGGGGATGTTTAATTTGCAGCACCTCTTTTTTTACCAGAAACTGTTTGACTGACCTTTTATTCATTCATTTTCCTGTTCTCAGTTAAGAACCAATGCACTAAACAAGCACTTTGTAAAACAAATCTTATACGGAACACAAACTACGCTCATCTAAAGAACGACAGATGGTCAACACCTGCTGCTACACGTGTGCAGTGTTTTGTTTCGCCAGTGTTGCCAGATCGGCGGTTCTGACTTCATTCACCTAATTTTATTGTCAGAGGTTGTTTTCAAATGCCCTATAGAATGAAAAGAAAAATGATAAAATGTTAGGGAAATAAGAAGGAAGAGAGAAAAAAAAAGCAGATTAAGCTTTTAAGTTGTAAGTTATATGAATTAAACAATACAGGAAGTAAAAATTCAAAAACAAAATATCATATAAATCAAATCGTATTTATCCTTATTAAATGAGAAGTAGTTACTCGAAAACTCTTATCTGTATTTAAAGAGGTATATCTTTGTGCGATGATTTTGATGCAACGAATAATTGATTTTTATGCTAAAAAGACTTTAAGACTGTTTCCTTAATGCAATAATACCCCTAACTTACGCGATACGTTGGACTGTGATAACCGTGCAAGCAGTATAGTGATAGAGAATATTAGCCCCCCCCCCTTGAATAATCGAGGGTTGAGCTCCAAGCCAGATATTACAAAGGGTACGTATTTGGCATCAGCCAGGCCTTAGGCCCCCTGGTACCCCCCTCCATGATGCGGGAGTGCACGTTATGCCATTGCACGTAAGTCGAATTCGCGTAAGTGTGTGGGTATAATTTCGCATATAAATACAAGTAAATTATTTTTAGTTGGGGCCGGAGAAGAAAGAAAATAATAATGTAGAAAAAAAAATGTTTAATGAGGATAATGATGATGATGTCGTTTCCATGAAGGGACCAAATCAAATAGTACCATGGGCCCAGATGACTCTTCTGGTAATCTGTTCAAGATTGTCCACGTAGAGATTTGTTGACGAAAAAAGGACCCCCTATTTTTTGTAGAGCAGCAAGAATAGCTGGACAATCAAAAATATGAGCAGGTGTCAGCTCTATCTAAACAGTTATCACAACTCTTATATAAGACCTTCTACCATCCCTATCGAACTTAATTCCTCTGTGCTGACCTGTTCTTAGCCTAGCAATAGTTTTTGTTATAAGGCGGTTTGCATTTATATTACAGATTTGATGCTCTGCAGGAATTGCATCAAATCTGTAATATAAGTGACCAGCCTCTTTGAGGCAATAACATCCTTTTTCCATGAAAATGTTCAATAAAATCTAAGATAACACACACATACAAAATCGCAAGCCGAAGTTATTTTGATGTAGAAGGTTTCAAAAAATTTAACACTTTTCTTTTCTCCCTCAAAATTTTCTCGTAGTATAGTAATAACTTTTTTAAGTGCCTTATTTTGTTGAGAAAATACGCTCATCGTTGGAGTCTATATCTTGTAAAATTTCTAGCTTTTTTCCAATTAAACTGAGTTCTTCTGTCAAGTTTCCACCCGTCATTTGATCTTCTGATAGAACTCGCTCTGCAAGTTCTTCAATGTCTTGCTCTTACACAAGCATTTCTATGAGCTTATTAATGATTAGCTTATGATTGAGAGAAGCCAATAGTTCTTGAACGTCATTACTGTCCACTTCTAAATTTATTTTCCGAGCAAGATCGACAACTTCTTCGATCACTGAATAAAAAGCAGGGAGTGAGTAGTAGAGTTGTGTAGCGCTCAAACAAAAGACGAATCAACAAGATTTGAAAATCACGTAACTCCGGGTTCACGTTTGTCGGGGTTGCGTAAGTCGAGGTATTATTGTAATTTATTTTATTTCCGAATCATTTTTTTTTGTTGACCAAACAGAAAAATAATTTTTAAAAAGGCATACAGTTTCTTTACTTTTTTTAGACATTTACATCGGATTTCATCTGCTTCAGTACCTTAATTTTCATTATCTTCTCTCTTTTCAGGCAATACTACAACAACTGCACTTACTAGTCCTGGTGATTTTATGAGTTCATCTACTCCAATGATAATCGATACATCTACTCTCACACAATACGCAACCTCAGAAAACCCTCACTCCATATCTCCTAAATTCTTTACGTCTCTAGCTACCGGATCTCCTTATGAAACCACTTTGAAGGATAAAACTGCTTCTGATTATTCCTCAACTTTCAGCACAGAAACACCTAAAGCTACTGGAAATTCTGATCAAACTGGACCTACAGGTAGTGTTCCAACTGGACCGAACACTGCTCCTACTGGAAGTGTCCCAACTGGATCGAGCACTCCTCCTACTGGAAGTGTCCCAACTGGATCGAGCACTTCTCCTACTGGTAGTGTCCCAACTGGATCAGAAACCTCTCCTACTGGTAGTGTCCCAACTGGGTCAGAAACCGTTCCTTCCAGCCTAGCACCTACTACAGGAGGACCTACTGGATCAGAAACCGCTCCTCCTACACCAACAGGTACTGCTCCTCCTACACCAACAGGTACTGCTCCTCCTACACCAACAGGCACTGCTCCTCCAACAGAAAAACCCAAGCTTTCAAGGGGAGCCGTAGCTGGTATCGTTATTGGATGTCTTCTGATAGTTGCCATAATTACAGCAGCCATTGTTTTTGTAGTTAAAAATAGGAGAGGCCCAGAACACCAAAGGTTGAATGTTTAAATTTTGTAATGTAATCATTCTTTTTTAATGAAGGAAACATCTCACCTAGATTGTGTATAAAATGAGAAGTTAATGATGTCGTGTCAAGAACTTAATCGTGATCATCGACTGAGAAAAAAAAGAAAAAGTAAAACAGGAAACGGGCCCTTAATGTCGGCAGCTAATATCATACTGTTTTTAATGTACACAAAAGTGTGTAGAATTTTATATAAAAATGTTGTTGAGTTAAAATCGTTTTGGAGTATTATTTTTTAGCGTGGACACAAAAATTTTAAGTTACTTATGCCAAAATCATGAGGTTTCAATACATCATACATCTACTATACATAAAAAAAATTACTAAAAATTGAATTAAAGATTTGTTGTTCAAATTTAGACATTTTTTTAGAGTTTGGTTTAATTTATTTCAATAGTCAATTATTCATTCAAATTTGCAAAAATGCGTGCTTAATTTCTTTTATTTCAAAAAACAACATAAAAAAAATTCTATCTATTGTTAATCTTTTATGGCTCGACAAATTTGTTTGTTATACTATTCTACATATCGACAATAAGTTTCTTTAAAATGTTCCACTTTTAAGAGCATTTTGAAATTTATAAAAAGAAACAAATTTCTTAGTTATATATTAATTTCTTCTTTTGTAATAAGAGCATTGCCGTATATTTGTAACACAACTTACAGATTTAGACTGTGGTATTTGAAAATCAAAATAATATATTTTTATTTAACTTTTCGCTTCGTTTATACTAAAGTTTCTACATTAAAAATTTGTTTAATTAAAGTGGAATAAGATATTATTTATAGAAAATGCGTTTTTCAGGGATTTATGCTAGAAATGGGAACAAGAACACATTAACCTTTGAAAAAATGAAAAGGGTTCGTATTTGAGCATCACAAAAAATATCTAATTAAAACCAAAAGTAATAAAATCATAATAGATTGTGAGAAAATGTTGGTATGGTGTCTTCCTAGGGGATTCTCGAAGGTCTCTTTTTTAATGTTAAGATTTCCCTCTTTTTCAGACTCCAAAATT
>BMAV01002601.1:0-63966 GCA_019973955.1 Trichonephila inaurata madagascariensis | reverse complement strand
TTTTTTTTGATACCCCCTTTATTGACTAGACATAAAATGCAACAATTATAATTTCTTATACTTATTGTTTAAAAATAGCTATTTCGGAATTATAAAGATGTAAAACTTATGGTCGTTTTTTCGACATCCGATGTGGAGAAAATGTAGCAGTTGTCGCACTAAAGAAAAATTGCAGTTTATTAACATTATGTTAAATAAACAAAATTATGTGTATGTGTTAAAAGTCTTATTTTGAATTCTAGTATTTTAACCACCGGTAGGTTATTCCATACAATCTTGCACAAAATTTCAAACCTTTTCTGTTGTACCGAGAAGAGCTTGCGCATCCAGATCAACTATAATAAATTCAAGCTGTGGTATAAACGATCCTACAATTCTATATATATATAAGTACGCTAAATCATGTATTTAAAACTCTTTTATTTAGAATTAGAACTGTATGCCTTACAACACACACAAACGCCAACCACATAAAACAGAAAACCAATAAAAGTAAGTGCAAAAGTTTGTGGGACTGTGTGCAAGAATTTGGTTTCTACTGAAATACGACGCAACGAAAGCATTCTATGCTCGAAGAAAGAGTACTTGATTATCATACAGTTTTGATACAACACACACACATTTTTCACAGTAACATTGACTTAAATTTCTTACTAACATTGCTCCACGAAGCAGTCTTCCAATTTCACCGGATGTACTTATGATATAAGTATATTTTAATATATATAAACATGCAAATTAAATCAAAAATATTTCTAAGCTAGCTGTAATCTTAAATAGTATTTTTTTATCTATTTACCTGATTTGGGATAGCGGGATAATTTTCCCGTAATCATGTATACTACTTCAGAATATGAATATAATTCAGAATATAATTCATGTATACTACTTCAGTTCTAGTCTGTATAGAGAATCAATTTAACAAAATTTTCTATGTGTAATTGAAATTTTCAAGTAACAGCAACAAAGAAAAACAGTTTATATATATATATATATATATATATTCACGCTAATTCGCTGGCCTAATTCAGCGACAGCTTTAGAAATCATAATAGGTCTCCAGTTTAGTCCAAATTTTTTTTTGTATCTACATTTGTTGTGTCTGGAAAATTCCAATTTCTTCCTGCTTTTAGCACTGTAGGTTTTAGTACTTCTTCACTTTTATTTTTTATATATATATAATATATATATATATATATATATTATATATATATATATAGCAATATTTCAAATAAAATCATTAAGCGGGGTTTAATACTTAAAAAATAAGTTTAAAGCCTCCTGTTGTAATTTGTATCATCATTGGTATTTAACTGCTGTTACAAATTCAAAAATTGAAAATGAAAGGTCTTGTATATGCCAAAAGAGACATATAAAAATAAATTAGAATAAAGTAAATTGTCAAATATATTTTATAACTGTCATTATATATATATATATATATATATATTTATATACGACGCTATCTTTAATTTTCTTATCTAATTTTTGCATCTGTTTTTAAGCTACGTCAGATTGAGTATTCAATTACATACTGCCAAACATTAGTTAGATCAATTTCTGATTAATTAATCTGATAAAAACTTAAAATACAAATGAAACCTTTTCTTCCAATTTATCTAAAAGTTTTGACAACCAATCAATAGATATGAACTACAACCATATTTTTCATTATTGGTTTTCTGTACATTCTACTTTATCTTTGGGTGACAACAATTTGAATTTTGCAAGTAACCAATGTACCACAGAAGTAAGATACTCTGATAAAACTTATTTCTTCGTATCATCAGTTCCCTTCTTGTCATTTTACCATTGTCTTGAGCAATATCAAGCCTCCACTACTTTGAGAAATGGTCGTAGAAACAAAAGATTGATGATTCTCTTTTCAGCCATTTCAAAAAGAAGAAAAATGATCACAATTTTACCAGTTTAATTTATTGTTTTCGGCCTCTACAGGAGAACCAACAATTCATTGTTACTTTATCTCTTACAATTATGAGACTAAGAGCTTAACGTTGTTTGTACAATAATAAATAGTTTTTCTTAAATGTGTTGCTATCTAAGTCCTTTTAATTTGTTGCTTATTATGCCAATCCCCTGTGTCTTTTATTAGATATAAGCAATTGAAATTTAATATTAAAAAATAAATCAAGTCTGCTAGTTAAGAATTTGCGGAATAAAAAATTAGGCTGTCAATTTAGTGATATTTTCAACTAGAGCACCAATCTTTCTTTTTTTAATGATAATTTTACTAATAAACTTAATTTAAATGATTTTCTTAATATGTGAAATTTATATTTTCCTTATATTTAAATCTATATTTCCCAAATGTGTGATTTCATATTTGTGAAATATAAATTTAAATATAAATTTCTATGCATAATTATATATGATATATAAGTATAGTTTAATATAAACATGTAAATTAAATCAAAAATATTTCTAAACATGTTGGAATCTTAAATAGTATTTCTTTATTTATTTGCCTGATTTCGGATAGGGATAATTTTTACGTAATCATAAAAAAGAAAAACTAAGTCATTAATAAAAAAAATGTTATATGAGAAAAATTAACCTTTTTCAATAGGTTAACCTTTACCAATATGGAAAATTGAATAAAAAATTTTTTATGTTTCTAGTTTTTCAGTCGTTTCAGAAAGATCTAAGGCACTTCTCTTAAATTTTAAAACCGGCGACTTCAATATTTTTTAGCAGAATGTGCAAGTTTGAATTATTAATATCCTAAACTTTTAATTCCACTTAAAAAGTAACAAATTGATAATCTCATTTTTCTCAGAATCAAATTTCTACTATGAAATAACACTATTGTTTAAATTCTGGCCACTGTCCTAAAACTAATATTGCATTAAAAATGTTAATAAGTTTTCTTTCGATATCTAAGTTAATTTGTACGGATATTAGTTTTTCAAACTGAATTGATTTTGGGTTTTTAAGTTTTTCTAGTTATTTTATATAATGTATCAAAATATTTTTATATGTAAAAGATTTTCAACTTAATTACATAAAAAAAAATGTTCGCCTGGAGTATTTTATATCTCGCAATGTTCCAGAGTAAATTCTAAAAGCTTCGTTTTGAGAATATTCATTAATTCAATATTTTAATTAATATAAAATGTAGGAGTTATTCTCATTCAAAAAATATTAGGAAGATCAATGAGTAAAAGATCAATGAGATTTACTCAAAGAAGAATACATTTAAATGTATGATTAGTAGAACTAAATTAACATTACTGGAATAAATAACTTATTGCTTTTATTTATAAGAAAATGACACATTATATATTACAAAAAATACTATACAAGTTAATAGAAATAATTATTTTTGAAATATATGAGTATTTCTTGAAGAAATCATTGTTCACTAAAATTTATTATTAAATATTTTTGTTTCGAAATTCATAATCTAGATAGTTTCTTTTTTTATTTATATTTTTTCCAAAAATGCTGCTTGGTCATTTTATTGAATTTCACGTTTCACTACAATTGTCGCAACCCGGAGCACGCGGGGTCGAGGAAGAAACAGACATAGTTTTAGAATAACTAATTTTATTCAACTTTTAACACTTTACGAAATGCTTTTAATTTCTAAACCTAGGGAGCAATAAGAAATCTTATCCCGAATTTATATAACAGAATTATGTAAGGTACTTCATTGCTTCTCAAGCTTTCAATATTCACGACCCAATATTCAATCATAATTTTCATTACTCCTCCCCTCCATGAAAATAACAATGTATTGAATTGAATAATAGCATAATTTGAAGCTAAAGCTACAATACGACTTTAACCTCTTGCCACCGGTGTATATAAAAGTCTCGCTCAGCCAAAGCATTAATTTTCTGGACGTATGTATACTTATTTCCGAAGTACAATTTTTTCTGTGTACTGCTATTATTCCGAAGGCTTTGGAATGCAATAAAAGGACCTTGGCAGTGTTTGCGAAGGATTCACTTATATCAGAGGATTTTTTATTTATTCATTTTCTTCACCCCACCCCCCCCCAATACATCACATGCACTCGCCTACGTGTTAAACGGTGGAATTCTGGAGCGAATCGTGTGACTTTTAATTGGCCAGTTTTAATACAAACCCATAAGGTCACTGGTAATTATCAAATTTGTTTTTAACTTAAATTGTTAAATTAATTATAAAATACATTATACAGACTGACACATTTATAAGTGTATCATATCAGTGTAAAAGTGTGCCTCACAGTTTGAGAAACGCTCTGAGGTACTTATCTGACTTAAATCTCTTGCATGATCTGACCTGCAGCTTGCCAGCTCATTCAACCGCAATATGTTGATGTCTTAAACTATTCTGGTGGATTCTTCTTCTATTATTAATCTTACGATACGTGACCAACAGACGCTAACAATTATATTTCAGCTTACGATCAACTTCTAACTTTTACTTCGCCTACTCAACGACAGGCACTTAAATAGTAGTTGCACTTGCATAAAACCAAGTGATCTCTAGGAAAGCGGTTTTTAAACTAATAGCACTGTTAAAGATTATTTTTCCCAGGAAGATTAGTAGTATCCCAAATAGAAACCGTTACAAAAAACTTCTTCGATATGATGATTATTCTTTTAATATATTTAGAATCACACACACACAAGTTATAAAACTTTTGAAACACAAATTCCAAAATTAAACTTAAATAGGGACAATTCCAATTTGCCGACAAAAGAGATTTAAATCAGATTTAGTTTGATTGATTATATATATAACGCCACACATACTCTCTTTAAAAATACACAAGAACTATTGACAACATGCCGCGCAATTTTAAACCATCGTCAAGTGATGAGAGAAATACCTGAGCTGACACTCTTATGTGAGAGTTTGAGCTTGGACAATTTTTTTTTTATATCGTGTATTAATTCCTATACATAGTGGGTCTTCTTTGTTTTAATTATTATAACATACAGGCAGTGACTATTGATACACGGCAAATCTGTTATATATATTTTTATATAAAGTTGTGTACCACTTAATTCGCAACCCATTAAACAAGCTATAGTTTTTATAAATTCCTGATACGTTCCACGTCGGGAAATAATACATTTTGTGATGAATTTCCGATAATAAGTCTATACATCTCCCAAAATATGTTACTTTTCAATTCCTACTATTAGTTCACAATCTCCCTAAATCTTGTTAAAATTCTCAATCGTTAATAAAATACATTTTTAAGAGCTCAATTGAGCTAAAATTTTATATACATGACTATTTTGGTTGACAATACGGTAATTTAATTATAATTAATAAAAATTAATTGATTTAAACTAATTATTCAAAGAATAACAGATACAGCAACGTTGGTATCATTTTTGACGGCTTAGCGACTATTTGTCAAAACTTTATAAGAAATGATTGCATTCTCATATTTTAAAGCACTCATTTGAACTGAAATATTCTATACACGATTGTTTTAAGGGACAATATGACAGTTTAAGAGGTCTCAGGGGTGTTAAATTTCTCTAGAGGTCTGAAAATATAAACAATTTTCAAACAGGTATAATTCTTTTAAATTTAAATCAAATAATTCAAATCTTTTACACATTATTTATAAAGGAACGGGGCTTCAGAAAAGTATAAAATGTTTAAAATATAATCATAATTTTAAAAATTATAAGCATATGAAAATAAGAAACTTTTTTATAAAAAATATTTATTTTTTACGTCGCGCATGCTATTTTCTAAAATAGTAGCTTTAATTACTAGCTATATGTTGATTTATAAAGTTAAATGTATTCTTTTTACACTGTAGCTATTTTTATATAAATAGAATAATAACTTACATATTTTAATAAATAAATAAAAAAACACATTTTTAAAAAATATTTAAAAAATTGCAATATTTTACAAATATTTTGAAATACAAAAGATATATAACACTAAAATTACGTAGGGTTTAAAGAGTATGATGCATTTTATAGTTCTATAAAGTTTTATACATCAGAAGCTACTATTTTAGAAAATAGTGTGCGCAACGCAAAAAATACTTAATATTTATTATAGAATTTTCATATGCTTATGTGTGATTTTTAAAATTATTATTATATTTTAAACATTTTATACTTTTCTGATACCCCATTCTTTTATAAATAATGTGTAAAAGATTCGAATCATTTAATTTAAATTTAAAAGAATTATACCTGTTTGAAAATTATTTATATTTTCAGACCTCTATAGAAATTTAACACCCCTGAGACCCTTTAATTATAATTAATTAAAATTAATATGACTAATTAATATTAACTGAAACTAATTATTTCAAAAATTATAGATACAGTTAGGTTGGCCTCATTTTTAGTGACTTGGGCAAAACTTTAAAATATTTTTTTTCCCTCACGTTTTAAAGTAGTCAGTTGAATTGAAATTTTACATACACGATTGTTTTGGATAACAATACGATACATTAATGAAAATAAATAAAAATTAATTGCCGCTTAATATTGTGATTCTGTCCTATGTATATACATATTTATAATAATTGTAATTATTTAATAAAAAGTAACTAAAATAAAAATTTTCTTTGTTGACCTAAGTAGGAAATGACTCAGTTATTTTTTATATTGTTTTTTTCGTTAATCTCACACAAATACTTTTTGTTAGATGAAAAGGGATAATCTGACGCAGATGTTATAGGGGATAAGTTGAGATGATATTATTGATGCATTTTTGGAATGCTTGATTATATTCTTTTGTCACGATATCCTTCGACTGTCACAGATCTAGTTATTGTATTCGAGCTTTGAAGGAGCATATAGGGACGCGAGGGACGTTGAGATAACAATGGCATTTGCTTTTCTATGCTATATCTCCCAATCAATCTAAAAGAGGAAAAATTAGGAGTTATTGGAAACGCAACTCAAGTAAGCAAGCACTTTTTCGTGCCAGATGTGTACCGATAGGGTAGAAATAAAACAACAAAGATGGGGCGGCCAAACAAAAAGAAACTTTTGTTTTGAGTGAACGGTATTCAGTACTTTTCTTATCTGGGAAAAACGTTGGATGTCCAAAGGACAAAAAGCAATATAAACGGCTTTTGAAATGATATAATTCATTGTAGAAGGAAAGTGGTTTTATTGAAGTTTTAGAATGAACACTGTGAATAGATGTCGGTCAAGGAGAAACAATATCTATAGAATTATTTCTGGATATGTTTTATTCCTTTGAAAAGAATAAGGAACATAGACGTTAGGTCGAATGGGTTTCTCATAATTTGACTCTTTGAATAATTGCTGTGAATTGCGAAATTGCTAATTCAATTCGGGTTTTGCAATAACTAAATCATAAAAAAAATTTCATGCTATAAAATTTGTTTTATTTATATTTTTGAGTACTGAAGCAAAATAACTATACTTCCCTTTATAAAACATTTACCTTTTTTTTCCCAATCCATGAAATTCCAATCGAATAATTTATTTTACATTTATTTACTTGCCATTTTAATACATGTTAATAAAGTCTTCAATTACTTTCACAATTTAAATCTATTCATAAATAGAAAACAATTACATGTAGGATACTTATGTAAAGAATATTTTTTATTTAGAGCATTTATATAAGAGAAATGCATCTTATATAAAAGGACACTAAAAGAAAATACAAATTTCAGCTCAAAACATAATATATCTGTGCTTCAATCAAATATACAGTTAAGAAGTAATTTCCTTTTAAAGGCTTAGAATGCATCAATAACCAACACTTGTAATTTGATTTGTTATAACCAGCATTTGAAGAAATTTTCTTTGCTAGGGTTTATTAATACCATCTTTATTATCTATGGTATGGCACGGAATCCAAATTTCAGTCTTATGCAGGGTTTGGCAGACATAGACGTTAATTTAATCGTTTGCCGAACGGCAGAGTTAGCGTTTAAAAACTTTCACATCTTTAACATTGGTTTATGATTGTTTCTGTGGCATAATAATATTTAAGGGGACATGGTACGATTTACGCAAAAATTTTTAATTTAAGGATTTTTAAAATTTTTTTTGGGTTTTCTTCTTGTAAAGTATACCCATGTTAAACAAAATTTTGTGTTCTACATTTCATAAAAATAACATGTAATTTTTAGAAAAACTTAAAATTTTAAAACCCCAAAAAGCTACCCCCCTACAAAAAATTTCATGCATAAAATTTTATTTACAAAAGTCAAACTATGTATAATAAAATTGGTATGGGGTTTTGGGGTTAACGTGATTGATATTCATACAATACTTTATGAATGTTTATTTAAAAATTTCCAAAAAAAGTATAAATTCAATTCAACTATTTTAAAAAATAAATATTGCTTTTGATTCAAAATGCATACCAACTTTTTTTCTTTTGGTATTAGCAATAGGAAAAAAAATTTCAAAGCATTGGGGCCTAAAAAAGCCTTAGCATTTTAAATGAAGACAAACTAGTTATTTTATCTTTCTGGGTCAGTTTAAAGTTTTGATTTCCCATAGAGATGTGAAAAAAAGCGAATGTGAAAGTTTTTTTGCTTTTTTTTAAGTTTAGAGCTTTCAAATTTTGTGAGGTTATAGAAAATTATATAGAAAATAATTTAGGCTAAAAAATTAAATTTGATTTTTTGACCGATTTTGGTCAATTGAATCGTACTGTGTCCCCGAAATAAATGAATTGGTAACTTTTCCGAATATATCTATACTATCAAACGGTAGTGTAGCTCTGACAAAGAACTCATTACTTCAAAAAGCAAAGGAGAAAAAAGTGTTCGGTCCCAAAGGAAAAAAAAGGTATTAGCTTGGTATGAGGTCTAATACAAATGTAGGGAATTTTAAATGTCGGATGTTGAACAATATTTTAGTAAAATAAGAATAAAAGCTTTAGATGTTTGTTTGTTTAAAAATTTTTTTATAAAGAAATCATTTTTCGTCTCAGTTGCAAATGCAAAATCTGGTTTTTAGTTTTTTTTATAAATATTTTAATTGAAATTAAGTACACAAAATTTACTCTAACATTAAACGTTTTTAATTTATAGCAATTATTTATTCTTGTTGTATTTTATAAATTTTCAGTATGTAATGAGCCATATCCTTTCCGCTATTGAAAATACCTCTTATGTTTCAGTTCAAGGTCTTCATCACTATTTTCAATATATTTTATAGAGAAAAAAAAAGTTAAAGATGACTTAGAATTCTGTGAAAAGCGTTTTGGATTTTGCTATAATTTACATCAAGTTTTAACTAAATTACCTCATTTTGATGGATTTAAAGTAATGTACATCTTGTTTTATTCATTGTTATATACATATATAGCAAAATAAAATAAAATAATAAAAGACAAATTGGAATTCCTGCAAATCGAAGGATGGATGAAAATGGATTTTAAAACCTATAAAACCCCGCCAAAATATAAGTAGACATAAAAAAAAGTCAATAGACTACAATGGAAAAACTATTATGTTTTCTAGAGCTGTCATTGATTTAGGACAGATAAATAGGGTTAAGCTTGCTTTGCAGGATCAATAGAACCACTGAAGTGAAATTGGTGAAAAATATTATAAACTATTTATTACTATTATTATAGATATATTTGAATAGAAAGCTATTTGGATATTCACATTGTTCGCAATAATCATAAAGCTTATTAAAATTATAATATTTATTTGGTCTTATTTAATAAAAATTGAATTGTAATATTTTTCATCTTTTATATATATATATATATATGCAGATATCTTAATTTAAATTCTCATCATCCTCATACTTACAACGAACTACTTATGTGCTCATCTCACCTCTTATGACTAAAATTAAATCAAAATAAAGCTTTTCAAATTCTTTTATTGAAATGCTGTTATCCGGACTAAATACCTTTATTGTAGCTTATGTATCACTCCTCAATAAATTCACAATAAGAATCATAGTTACAGACGCTTGCTATATTATCAATGGAATCCCAATTGGTATGTATTATGGCTTTATATTCATTTTAACAAATTTGCATTCCATAACGTATCAACCCTGAGTGTTTCCCAAAGTCAGCGCATGCTCAATTGATCGCTGGAATTCGATTCATGATTTATTGCATAATCCAACAGCTTTATATCACATAAGGTAAATAATGACTGGATTCAGGTTGTAGTTATGAG
This sequence comes from Trichonephila inaurata madagascariensis, assembly GCA_019973955.1. Lineage (NCBI taxonomy): Eukaryota > Metazoa > Arthropoda > Arachnida > Araneae > Nephilidae > Trichonephila > Trichonephila inaurata. Next base: position 53,828 of record BMAV01002601.1, on the reverse strand, counting down.
AATTGGAATGTAAATTCTTCCATGTGTCCACTTGAAGTGCGGAGCTTTACATCATGGACATTGAAAATGAGGAGCATTATAAGGGCATTTATATTGATATGAATTGAGTTCTTGTTATATAGTGATGATATATAATTATTTTTAACAGATATATTACATGAATCAATATTTTACTATGTAAATAAACATGTTAAATGATCGTATTATGTAAATTTGAGGCACTATGTTGCTCTGCAAAGCATTTATATATTTAACAGTCAAATTAGGATAAACACAAGAACTTTTTTTCAAATTTATAATAAATGTATAGTTTCAAAATATATTCCTTGTAGACTATATGGAAAAAAACACTTATGTTTTTTATGTACAATTTATTACATTACTGTTTGTTTTAAGAACGGAAATGTTTTTCCATATTGTTTCTCTTTAACTAATAAACGAATTTTATTAAAAAAAATTAGCCTAACAATGTATTCTTATAGTTAATTTTTGTTTATTCCTTGATGAGTTTCTTTACTTTATTTTTTGGTAGAGAATTAGTAAATATGAATAAGTTGTCGAAAAATCCAATTTACTTAGTTATTTTTCTTTCTAGTTGACGTGTTTTAAGAAATAAATTATAGATTAAAAAACAAAACACGCTTTTATAGTGAATCGAACAAAAAAGTAAAAAAATAATTCCTAATAAAAGAATAAAATTATTAACGAGAAAATTAATGTCATTGGGATAAATCGTGGAGTGCTCTATATTAATTGCTATAATTTCTTACTAGTTCTATTCCGAAATGCTGAGTTAGTGTAAAAATGTAGTACAAAGCACCCCACGCTTTTACCACAATGACATTAATTCTCTCGTTAATCATTTTATTCTTATATTAAGAATTAATTTTTTTATTTTTTACTTCGATTCACTATAAAAGCGTGTTTTTTAGTTCCTTTTAAAATTATAATTTATTTTTCATTTTTTAGTTCGATCTACAACAAAAAGCCTGTTTTTTAGTTTTTAAAATTATTATTTATTCTTTGTTGAATGTATCCTTGAGTTTGATGTTTGGAGCCAGAATTACATGGCTGCTGGAATTAGTCAGGATCTTCAATGGATATTAATTGACGGGGGTTTGAAGGATATTCTCTCCGTTCACGGGGCCTCGGATGGGCCCCGTATCGATATATTTCAAAGATTCCGTCTGTATAGATACAGGTCTAACTAATAAAAGTGTGTTAAGGAGAAGTATTAAGTGTCAATCGCAAACATCTGCTTCTAAGCATATTGCTTAATCAAAATAAAAAATAAAAAATTTAGCAGTTAGAACAAAAGTTTATCACCTTTTTAACGTATTGCTTTATAAAATTTAAAAATATTTAGCAGAAAGAACATAAATCATTTTTATTCACATGTACGAATCTTTTTTTTTTTCCTTTCTCACATAAAGAACTTTTTATTTTTTTTATTTTAGGTTTTTATAACAAGCGTTTTCATTTTTAGGGTTGCACTTTTTTAATGGTTGGGTCTTTTAGTCGCCATATCTGGAATTAGTCGCCAAATTTAGAAATGCAGTATGGAATTAGCCACCAAATTTAGAAATGGTATATGCAACCAGTCGCCAAATCTGGAAACGATATGTGTTAGTCGCCAAATCTCGAAATACTCATAATCATCATTTGTGGATTTTGATCAGGGCAATGGAACAAAATTTTGAAATTTTTGTACTGTCATCGATCCTTGACAAGTGTGCAAAATTTCGAGTTAATCTGACCTTTTAACGTGGGTAAAATTCGACAAAGATTCCATTACATACAAGTGAAACTTATAAAAGCAAGTTAAAAACACTGGTATATGTCTCTAATTTGTGTCCATTACCTTCCATGTAGACAGTGGAACCCTTTTTCGAAATATTTTTAATGGTATTATACTACTCTTGCTGTTTTTTAAAGCACGTTCATTAGAAGTTTTGAAAGAAAAAATGCCAGTTTAAATGACGCATCAATTTTGTTTTTATAGATAGTCAATAAATACCGATTTAAATGTTGTTTTCCTTTAAAACATCCACCCGGGATTGAAATTGAAATAAAATTTCTGTATAACTCCTTGCCTTTTTTATACTAAAAGGAACACAAATCATTGATCCCTTTTTCCAAATTGTAAATTAGATAGGCCAAAAATTTGCTTTTAAAGAAAAAAGAAATGTAAAAATACGTTAAACTTTAAGATGATACTTAGGAATTTAAATGTGAATTTATGAAACAAAATATTTTTTTTTTCTTTACAGAACGAATTTTTTGGGTTAAAAATAATACAGTACAAAGAAGCATTCTTCTTAAAGAAGGTGGAATAAAAGGAAATTTCTCTGTTTTTGAAGATAAAAATATGACTAAGAAGAATACTTTCGTTGAAAGTGTTTTCCCTTTTTGGGGGGCATATTTACAGAATTTTTAGAAAAACCATAAAAGGGAAAAGGCAATGAAAACATTGTCATTGAATTCTGATATATATATATATATATATATTATCTCCAATTTTTTCTAGTATGAATATCCAAAAATTTTTCCTTCTTTCCCCTTTTTTAGGCGATACTCCGTAAACAGTGTGCGTGACCCTTTCTCATCAATGTATGTGTTTTCCTTTTTGTAACATCTTAATTATTTTCACCATAGTTCTCTCTCCTCTCTTTAAATATTTTTTTTCTAAATAATTAAGTTTTTTCATCACGAATCCTGAAACTGTTCCTTTGCTTACCTTCCATTTTTTTCTAATCCTTTTTTAATTCAGTTTGCTTCATTCGAAATTCTGCGAATCTAAGCGTATTTTTTCATTTTCAAATTCGTTCTAGCACATTTTCAGGAAAAAAAAGCTCTTCACCTATATATATATATATTCTTCTCGAATATTTGTCTCAATAGCTTTCGTCATTTTACACCATTTCGGTTTGGGGGCTTATGTGGGAAAGGGTTGCTTTTCAATCTCCAGTAATTATTTTACATGTAAGTGGGTTTATTTATTTATTTATTTTTTATTATTATTTTATTCCTCTCTTTGAGACATTCATTACTGTTCGCTTTTCTGAGCTTCATTTTAATATATTAGCAGTTTTTCTTCCACGTGTTGTATTAGGCATAACTTTTCAACTTGGTTTTTTTTCCTATTATGTCGAAAGTTTCTGCTGTACGGGGAAGGTGGATCCATAAAGCATTGCTAACCCTAATTCGCTAGCCTAATTCAGCGACAGCTTTAGAAATCATAATAGGTCTCCAGTTTAGTTCAAAGACTTTTTTGTATTCATTTGTTGTGTTTGGTGTATTCTAATTTCTTCCTGCTTTAGCACTGTAGGTTCTAGTACTTCTTCACTTTTATTATATATATATATATATATATATATATAAAATGTGTCATTTCCGTTCATACTGCCGAATTTGCTCGAGCTTTTGCATAGGTACCTAAATAATTCTCATTCATTTCTAAATCAAACAATATTTCATTCTTTTTTTTTTTTTTTGTCTTTTTTTAGCGGTAGTTTACTTAGTTTAAAATATGTAATTCCGAAAATAACCCTAACATTTATTGGAAAAACAGAATTTGTATGTATTTCAATATATTGAAAAATTTATTTCAAATTTGGCTGTTTTTCTAAAGAAAATTGTAAGGCAACTCACGTGAGAGACATAGCGAAAGATTAAAAGTTATACTGGAAGAAGTTCGCTTTATAGAAAGAATGAAAACCTATCCGAGAAAAAAAAAGCTTCAGCAAGAATACTCAAATTGCATATATATTTTATCAAAAATAACTTCAAAAATCTATGTCTTTGTTAATTTGACAATTATATGAGGGACATTCACACACACACAGAAAATAAGTTTCGTTATTTTTTTTACACATGGAAATTTTTTTGTGAAAAATAAAAATTGAATCATGTCATTATGAGCTATATACTATGCCCTACTTTTTGACATAGATTCACCTCGATCTTTATCGCCACGTATAAGCAGTTAAAAAAACCACTCCAGGGCAACATGTTACCTTGCGATACAAGGAACACAACTTTCTCCAACTTAGCACTGTCTTGTAAGAGTTTTTTTTCTTACGGGAACTTGTATGCTTACACGTCACTAAGGTATGCCATATCCCGTACTCTAGCTATGCTATTTACATTTTGGATAAGGAGGGACTCTTATTATTCTACCTTAATCCTCCACACTCCGCCTTCCTTCTTTGAACATACAACACCAGTGGTTAACTATTTGATGCGGCATGATCTCATACCCATACACGGTCTGTAGACGTACGCGGATGACGGACGCGCTAGTTCCATTCGTACTAGATAACAATACTCACTTCCATTGGTGACTATGTTCTCAGGTCTACACCTCGGTCTACCATCATGATTTGTACTCAAATTACTTCCAGCACGCCTTTGTGTGGCAACTCTCTTTTCTTCGGTGCTTTGTGCATGCATCATTTTTGCGTTAATGACACTACTTCGATCATTTAACCAACATCGAATGTAGATTTTTATTGTTATTGTTTATTTCTTTGGTGTATAATTTTACCTTTCGAAAAAAAAGTGGTGAAACTTACTTTCAGAACGTTTCTCGTACATTACATCAAGAAAATATTAATCTTCGGTGAATTAGAGGTAGCGTGTTCACTTTGTAAGTCTAAGGTTCGTATAAGCATGTCATGAGTTCGAGCCCAGTACCACTAAAGACCACCGTTTAGGGGCCAGGTGCGCGTTAAATCTGTCTAGAGCTCAAACGTCCTCCCATTGGTGTGGTAGTTAGGAGAGAGGGTTCCAGCTCAGGTGTCGTCCTCGTCACTTGACCATGGTTCAAAATTACGAGGTGCGTCGCCAAAAGCACTCGTGTAGCTGAATAGTGCAACGTTAATATTTAATCCCTCACTTGCGTTCCACCCTGGAACGAGTCGACAGATTTTCTGGATGCGAAAATCATAGACACGTATGTCATATGGTTATGTGACATGTAAAAGATCCCTTGAGTACCAATTTGGCTCTGGTACTCTTGAAAGCTAGAATTGAAAAATTAATTTAAGCATCAAAACTTGGTATCGAGAGCCGCCACTAGATGGTACCATCACTGAAATGGCTCCCACATCCGGAGACCTTTCGTGTCTGAAAAAACTTGGTTTCTAATATGCAGCCCATTGGGGAAAAAAAAACTTCTGTAAAATTGAAAAAATTTGAATTATTTTGGAGAACTTTATACAAATTAAATAAAATACACTATTTAAATTTTAAAAGTTCAATTTAGATTGCAAAGAACATACAAAAGACAACTGTTTATTTAAATATAGTGGTCATTACGAAAATTTATAAAAATAAATGGGAACAAAAAGATCTTCCCTGTAATTTGTATTTAAGAGGTCACAGTACAATTCAATTGACAAAAATTGCTAAAAAAAAATCTAATTTTTTTTTAGCTTAAATCATTCTTTATATCGTTTTCTATAACCTCACAAAATTTGAAAGCTCTAAATTTAAGAAACTCAGAATTATGATAGTTTTTATGTTCTTTTTTTCACATCTCTATGGCAAATCAAAACTTTAAACTGACTTATCTGAGAAAGTTAAAATAACTAGTTTGTCTTCATTTAAAATGCTAAGGCTTTTTTCTATTGTGCCAAACGCTTTGATTTTTTTAGTAGTACATGTAATGTTTTTTTGATAGTACATGTAACAATAGTTGGTATGGATTTTTGAATCAAAACAATATTTCTGTAAAAATAATTGAACTCAGAATTTATACATTTTCAAGGAATTTTCAATAAGCATTCATAAAAAAATATTTTCGGAATACGAATCATGTTATCGCAAAAACTATATCAACTTTGTTATACATAGTTTGACGTACTTGTGAATCAAATTTTATGCGTGCACGTAAATTTTTGTAGGAGGAGTAGCATTTTAAAATCACTTCACAAATTTTAAGTTTTTCCTTAAAAAAACTAAATGGCTAGCTGTTTATGAAATTTTGAGCACAAAGTCTGTTTTACATAGTATACACACATAGAAAGCAACCAAAAAAGTAAATTTTTTTTCGTGAATCGTACCATGTCCTCTTAATTTAAAATTCTGTATATACAAGTATTTTCTGATCAATAGCTATGCATGTCATTGTAAACAAAAGAAAATATTTACTAACACGTATAAGTGTTTTTGAAAATAAAGTTGTGGGTATTTAAAATTCATTAATGCATGCGATTTATGTTTGGAATCATTTGCATATTTAAGCACAAATTTTTTAATTAAAAAATTTCGCAATAGATTCACAAATTAATATTTATCCCCAAATGCTGTTTTTTTTTTTTTTTTCTAATCATATAATACAGAAATAATAAAAATGTGTACACTCAGATTTCTTAAAAAGAATGTTTTTATACTTTAGTTCTAACAGGCAAAGAAAACACCTTTCTACGCATGTCTGTTATTTATCTCTATTCTTTTGAAGTATGTCTTTTGGAAATTTATACCAATAATTAATTACCAACTATTATTTTGAATTCTTCAAGTCATTTCAGTTGTACATTTACTTTATTGCAACTTATTTTATGTTTTGATGAAATCCAGAAAAGTGTAAAGTAACTACTTTACATATTGTCGAAAAGAGATGAGTTGCTTAAACATTTATTCTGTCTCAGTTTATTTAAAAGTCAATTCTTTAAATTTATTGCCACTTTCGAAATCCAGTAACATCCATTAATGTATTCTTGTATATTACTGAAGCAATATAAAATGCATGTCAAAAATACCTTACATCTAAATTTTTCAAACACATCAATTTTAAAATAGGAAAACCTCCCATATACACATTTATTTCACTTTTATATGAGCAATACATGTTGAAAAATATTATTTCATATAACTTCATAAAATGTTACGGTATCCAAAAAAACCTCTCCATCAAAGTACAAACTACACATTTATAAAATCTCTCAAAACCCAATATTTACAGATTTATTCATTTTGTTAAAATGGACACTCTTACAGAAAAACATAATCTTTCTAGAGATTTTTCGATGTATTTTTATATCATAAAAAATGTCCCTATATATAGAAAAAAAAGCTTTTATCTCAAACGTTTAAGCTCTCACAGAGGTATTTACGTCACTGCACCGTATCTAGAATTCTACAATTGACATGCTATCCTTCAACCTGTGAATCCATCTTTACATCAGTGCACGTATCTAAGGGACAGTCTACGCAACAATAAGAAATGCTTCCTCAAGTAATATCTCTGAATCAATCTAGCGTTGGATCAAAAATATGAGTTATGGCAAGTACAACACACATACAAAGAGACAAGCGCTTTCCTTTTTAGATGTTCACATGGAGTAGAGAAAGAAGAAAAACATATCGATGAAAAATCAAAAGAAGAAACTTATTTCCTTTTGTATTGTGGGATCAAGTACGCTTGGTGGAAAAAGTTCGTTATCCATGGGAGACGTAGCAATAATCGGCTTTCCGAATGATATGTCTTATCCAAGAAAAAAACCAAAATGTTATTGAAGTTTTAAAATGAAAGTTATTGGATCCTGTTGGGTTGAAATGAAACACAATTTTTAAAGGTTTATTTTTGAAGGATATGGCTGAAAATATAGACATTATTATATGATTTTGTAATGTCTTAAGAAAAATAAATTTATTTCAAAATTTAAGTTAGTAAAAGTTATTAAGCTTTCTCATTATTACACATTATCATAACCAGATATTTCAGGAAAAATTATAAGAACTTTAAATATGTTAAGTAAAATGATGTGTACTTTTTTATTTTCTTAAAATGAGATGAATATTCATTAGCTGGCATAGGAAAATAAGATCAACTGTACCAATTTAAAATTTAAAATAGATGTACATAATTTAACATAAATTTTGAAGTGAATATTTCCAGGATTGTAAAAGATTCTTCTAGGGATCATTAGATATATTTCTATATGTGACAATTCTGTCTATTTTCAAAATTTTTAAAACAAAACCGTTTGACATATTATTAATAATTTTCTTAGAGTTTTTCATCCGAGTTTTTACATTAGTGAGTAATATCCATGAAACATATTTTTTTTTGAAAACTTTCGTAATGTTTATGTATAATATAACAAAAGTTTCCCTTATATCTAATTATTTATACATTAAACAAATCGTGCTAACATAAATAGCCAGAATGTTTTAGTTTACGAGGCATTGCTTTATTTCCTTTGAAGTTTTTGTTCATTTTACAAAGATTTTTAAATAATTATTATCAATAATAAACCAGAATTTCTTCAAATAGAAGATAAAATATATATCTATTTAGAAAAACCTTTTTAGCCATTGTCTTACAAAATGGACAATTTAAAATACTCTTTAGAAATTAAGTGGTGCACTTAGAACAGTGTTTCTCAAACTGTGGGGCTACGCCCCCCTGGGGACGATACCCCTACGAGGGGGCGCGAGCATATCGAAAATAAAAGATTTAAAAACTAATTAATTTACTCTCTGGAATGAATTAAAACAAAATATTTTCAGACATAAAAAAAATGCACTTTTATCTGATATGATTTATAGGCGATATAAGTCACCCTCAAAATAAAAACTTCTTCAAAACCTAATTAGCTATCTTTGACCCCAAAAAACCAAATAATTTTTTTATTTGATTTGCTGTAATCTTATGATGAATGATTTTACTACTCTTTCCCGAGAAAAACAAATCCCAGACCAGAATCGAAAAAAATTTTGGAACATAAAAATTCATCACTGTGATTATTTTTGAAATACTGCACATTATAGCTGTAATCTCTTTTTTCTGATATTCTGTTTGACCTTCTAAGTTATTGGTACAGTTAGTTATGACCCCTCTTATGCGCTTGTTTCTCATTTAGGGAAGTTGTAAGATGTATTTCTCTGTTGCGCTTTTTCCATGCAAAGAAGCTTTATGATATTTGGAAAATTACGCACTTTGAAGGATTACTTGGCCAAGACTTATTTTTATGAGTATTCTCAAACATATAAATTATAATGAAAACGTTTCACACAATTTTTAGCAGTAAAATAAATATCCTAATGAATACACTTTAAACCCGGAAGAGGGCGCGTGGGACACACAGATCACAAAATCGTTAATTCTGGCAAAATTGTTTATTTGTTACCAAAGAAAAATTGAAAAGTTCTTGAAAGTAGGTAAGTTTATTCTCTCTTAATTAAATTATTCACTGGAATCACGATTTGTATCGTGTAAAATAAAATAATTATTAAAAAAGGATTGGAGTGACTCAATCACCCCGGTGTGACCATTAAGCTATCGGTGTTTCTGCCACCGGGATAAACATTTTGAAGTTTCTCGCTTTAAATATTAAAAATAACACTATTATTCTTCATTGGAATTTTATATTATTTTTCATTGTTTATATTATTTTTCATTAACATTAATTCTAAATGCTCATTCTGTGAGGCTTAAAATTACAGTTCGCTTAAAACTAATTATAATATGAGAAATCATTTTAAAATATCATTTTACATTTTCGTAAACGTTGTCGCGCATTCAGGTTTACTCTCCTGACAATTCAGCTATTTATCAAGAATGTTTTAGTTTTTTAAAAAATGAACTCATTCGAAGAGCGGGTACTTCAGACAGTATAATTTTAATGTATCAGTACTGCACAAAGTATTTTATAACTAATTTATTAATACTAAATTAAGAGCAAGTTTAATAAATATTAGCGACTTCCATGGGCTTGTCTTACAGAGGAAAGTTTTTCAAAGGAAGGTTTGCGATTAGAAATTGACACTCTGAGTGCATTTTGCATATATCTTTGGCTGAGATCTATATATTGTCTTGAGAACATCGACCACATCTTACAATCTGTTCCAATTTAAAAATTCGAGAAAAAAATATATATATTACTTAAAAGTTACATATATAAAATTTAATATACTTATCTTATTAATTTATACGGTTTATAACTAAGATAGTTTTGTAGCTTTAGTAGCTTTTTTGTAGCTTAAAGTGCGTTATTATTGCATTCAATACATTATTATTGTATAAGGGGGGTGCAATAAAAATTATGATTGAAAAGTGGGTCGCCAATATTGAAAGTTTGAGAAGAACTGACTTAGAATTATTATAAATTTTTCAACAAATTTCTCCCAAGTAGAAAAGCGATATCACCAGATTTATCATTAGAAGAAAAAATGTTTTTAACATCCACTTGATAATAGGAAAAAGAAACAACAAATATTAACATCTTTAAATTTATAAATAAAAAAATACTTTTGTATACTTAAATTATCAATGACCTTCGAGAATAATATAATAATTCTGTTAATTTACATATATATTTAAAAGTAAGTTGCAAAAAGTTTCATATATTCGAAAGCAAAATATTCTTTCATCATTTAATATCTTCTAATATCCATTTATTGATTTTTTAAATATATTTTTAATGTTTCTACTAAAAAGTGTTTGAAAAATTCAAAAAAAAACCCACTTGTGATTAAAACATTTTAAAAAGGATTTGTCATTATGATAAGTGTAACTAATGTAATATAAGTATAATATTAATTTTAATACAAAATTTCGATTTCTCTCTCTCTCTCTAAGACTATAAAAATTTCAACCTTTTAACATTAATTTTATACTTTTAATATAGTATTTTAACATACATATTAGATTTTTTAAAGATATTTTTAATCATGCCTCAATTTTTGAAAATTATTAATTTGCGAACCATTTCGAATTATATAAAAAGCACTTAAAAATGGTATACTTTATTGAGGGTAAAAATATATAGTTACAAAATTCTAAAATAAATATTTTAATTTAATTATTGACTGATTTAATATATTAAGGATATTTTTTTTTAGTATATTACAAATTCTTTCGTAAATGAAATATTCTTAACTCGTAATCTGCTTTTATAATTTTCAAGATGTGATATATTTATAATGCTCTGCAATTTATAATACCAAAAAGTATAGGAATAAATTAGATCTGAGAAAAAATACATTTAAACTCCGATTTATCGAACCCCTATTTGATGAATATTTTGCGATTTAATGAATTTTTCTCCTTCTGCAGCTAAAAAGAAGGCAAAAACCTCTATTTATTGAATAATAAACCCCGAATTAAAGAATTATTTCACCAGCTGAAAAAAGCTTTTTATTGGTTTGTATTAGAAGAATTGGTTTTATTTCTTTTCTTTTCAAAATAAAATATCAATTTTGTCCGGAACAGAAAATACTTTTCTTGTTAGCAGCAAATTCCGACGGCTATTAAACAAGTGCAGATGAGTAATGAATGTATCTTATAGTGAGAGAGTTTTGAATAGAACAGGGGACTCCTTTTTTATTCCACATCACTCCAAAACGCAGGATGTATTTTAGAATTTTAACAAATAGAGTCCTTTTTTGATGATTCCTATATGTGCAACTGAAATTGAGGAAATTGTTGATTTGTCAGAACCAATAAATAGCGATTCTGCTGCAGAACTTATTAATGAAACTCCTATCAAAACTATTACATTTTCTGATGCATTACATTCTTTGAAAACTGTGAAAACATACCTTTTGTAGCAGGATGTAAATGACACAGTTTTTTTTATCTCAGCATAAAGTCGAGAGACAAATCTTTCGAATCAAGAATGAGAAAGATTGTCAAACATCTATCAATCAGTATTTTAAAATTTCCAATTAAATGGTACATAATAATTCCCTAATAGTATTTTTAGCTGTTGAACAAAAGTATGTGATTTCTGACTATGGATATATTTTTTTGTGTAGTTGATTACTCTAAAATTTCCAAAAGTGAAGTGCGAAAAATTTGTATTTTGCTTAAAACCCGATATAACGAATAACCCTGAATCAACATACAAAATGTCCGATCCCGAAGAATTCATTACATCGGGGTTCGACTATATTTGAACACGTAACTTTTATATTTAAATTAAAAATAAACGTTTTGTATCTCTTACAGGAAAATATAAATTAATAACATGTAAATTTTTCCGTACACTATTGAAATACAAAGAATAATTTAAACTTAAACATGTTAAGAGGTGAATTTTGTATTTCAGAGGAAAAGTGATTTTTCCTGCAGCATTTCAAAAAATAAATACGCTTTTATTAAGGAAAATGTAATTCTTTATTCAAATATTAGTAGATCAAAATAAAAGTAATAATTAAAGTATTATCTAACTATCTTATAAAAACTTTTCAAAATTTAAACACTCTGCAAAGAAAAAAAATAAGAGTTAATTTATTTTAAAAATTCAAGTTTTCTCTCCCATATGGTTACGTATACATTCAGGCAGTCATTTTTAAGAATATTTCAGCATTCTTATAATGCCTTCAGCATTTTATAAGAATAGCTATTTGTGTATAATGTTTCATTTATAAATATAGTAAATTAATAAAACATATGTTTATGAATTAAACTGAATAGATTACAAACATTTCATAATATGTTTCTTCATGAATGAAAAATATATTTTATACTTATAGAAACAAAATATCAAAACTAGAAATTTGCATCAAGGGAAATCATCAAATGACACTGATTACATTGATAGACCACAACATTTCCAACTAAATAAACATTTTCAGAATCCCATTACCATGGATAATTTAAATTATTCATAAATTTCCTAAATATAAAATTTTTTGGTTACTATTTCCTTACTCATTTCCAGGATTGAGATGATAAATACATTTAGGAAGGTGTAATGTTTCTCACAAAGGACAAACTTTTATTAAGTTTTTGTAATGTGTTACCCACGTACTCAATCATTACTTCCCTTCTATATATGCAGAATTTGGCCTCTTGTTTTTCAAAAATTTAGAGTAGTTAGATGTAAAGTATTAAGAAATAAACAATTAAATAATTTATACACTGCTTTATTTGTGTACGAATAGGAAAGGTTTACTCACATAAATAGTGTAATCAGTTGGTTAGAGAGTCTCCCAAAGTGCTGTACGTTTGCCTTAATAAAGAATTTCGTAAAATGGCTAAGTGTTAAGGCACATAGAATTGAATGCAAATTTATTCAAAAGATTTGACTTAACTGCAGTTCTCTTTGTCTGAAGGCTATTTTGAGTCTTTAGAATGAGGCTTAATAGGCTCACTTTCGGTACAGCAGGCTTTCAATGAAAGGATAGTAAAGACTATTTTGAAATTGTGGTATCGAGAAGTACTTTAATTTCGCTTTCAAATTAACTCCAGCAGCAGTTTTCGTTACTTTATGTGTAGTTGAGTAATAAGTAATGGAACTGCAGATTGTAGCTAACTGTTTTGGAGTAATTAGCCTTTCGAAAATAGGACTTAGCAATTAAAATGAAGAGTTTTCACCAGCATCTGCATATTAATGAATTCATTGATGTTTTTCAAAAAAATGTAATTAATTGCAATCTTTCTCATTGCTAATGCCTAATCCTCAGAGACTGTAATATATATTTTTATTGTCCGTATATTTAACTCAAAACATTGATTTTATAAATGTAAAAGACTTTTCTATAAAAAAAATCAGGCTTTTTAAATTCGGATTATAATAAAGAGATTTCATATAAAATTTCAAGATAAAATATATGATAACCTGAAGAAAAATATTCTTAGATATTTTTCATTACCTTATTGAACCTTGTAGATCCTTAACAAAATGATACAAGTTGGCCTCTTTACGAAAATTGCTGAATACTGAATTTATTTCATAAGTTTTAAGGGATTATGATGATCAGAAAAAGAAAAGAAAAAAATCTGTAAATAATAATACATTCTATTTGCATAGCAGCATTCTTTTTAACGTTTTTGCCCCTCAAACAGGAAAATGAGGGAATAACAAAACAAAAAAATAACAAAAGAAATATAGAAACTCTTAACTTCGTCGAATAATATGACGATTTGGGCTTTCAGAAGATCTATGACTTGAAAACCGCTTTTATGATGTATATACCAATCGTAACTTTTTGGCACTATAGACACTCAAAAATATGAGATTCGTTTCGCAGTACTTAAATTACCAGTATGAGGACAGTCTGAACATATGTCAGAAGTATGAAGCCTATTTTACGGAAAATAGTCACAGTATCATGATGAGTAATGCTCTATCCGCTGCAGGATGTTAACTAAATGATGTGGATCTGTAAAGGGTGTACATATGATGGCAACAGATTATTTAATCTCGTTAGTAATATCACGCTTTATTATCTCACCAAGGGTCGTAATTAAATGCATATGAATAACAAAGCTGGTTGTACTTAACTCTTTTATACACTACTCCGGTGGTCGTATCCTCCAAGACGGAAGCGGAATTTGTTGTTAAACACATTATCACTCAAGATTTCTCTGTTGATATATATATTGTGGGAATGAAGATAAACATCTAAAAAGTCACTGTAAGCGTAACTATTTCACTGTCAAGCGTTTTGACATGTTAGAAACTATCTTAAGGTATCCGACTACGTTCGGAACCTTGATTTTAAAAAAGCGCATAAATGGATAATTTTCGTGATATCTAGTGTCCCTACATTGAATACATGATAAAATTGTTTTGGCATATTTTGACAATTTTTTTTTTAAAATTTGCAATTTCAAGGTGTTAATTTAGAATAATTTTTCCAAAAGTTCTCTTTGTAAAAAGTTTTATTATAATAATATTTTGCCAGTATATAGCCTCGGACCTCTGTACAGAGGCTCAACTAGAATTTTTGAAAAATATAGCTTAGAAGTGGGTTTATCCATATTTTACGACAACAGAGGGGAGCAATTTTAAGAGAAAAACGCCAATAATTATTTAAATTGGTAGTAACTATGAAAATAATGCGAATTTTTCAAAAATTCTAGTTGAGCCTCTGTAGAGAGATCTGAGCTATATACAGGCAAAATATTATTATAATAGAAGCATTTTTTACAGAAAGAGAACATTTGGAAAAAAAATTATTCTAAGTTAATTTTTTGCCAAAATACTGTATTTAAATAATTTGTTTTTGTCAAAATGTCCTTAAAATAATTTTATACATATATTCTAATCTAAGTGACACTAAATATCATGACAATTATCCATTTATGCGCTTTTTTAAAATCACAGTTCCGAACGTAGTCGGATACCTTAAGAGGTATGGTAAAGATCGTAGTCGTAGATGATTAGACAGGCAGTCATTGAAACTCTTCGAGCAGTTCGAGTCTGTTACCTAACCATCCAATCCTGCGTTGAATTCGTACACTAATGCCATCTAGAATCTTCTTTTTACGGATAAGTTCCTTGCCCCATTGCTGCCACTACCCTGAATTAATTGTGCCTGTGCGGTGCCAAAGAGGGCAGTTGATCGGTATAACTAGACATACCTTCCCACATCCTACCTACGTGGGAACATAAATAAACTGTGAATTATAGAAATAATAAAGAAAAGATCGTAATATATAAAAGCATATTTATAAATATGAAAGTTAAAAGAAATTTGATATACAGAATTTATTATGCTGAATTTCATTTGAGAATATTTAGTAAGTCAATGTTTTAGATAAACATAAACCATTCTGTACAAAGAGTTTTAAAAGAATGTGAAAAATAAAAGTATTACATTTCTTAAATTAAAATATTAGATGAATTTTATAATGGAAATATTCTTTTAAAGTATGGTAAGGGGTTTCAGGGGTGTTAAATATGTTTCGAGAGCACACAATAAAACAATTGATATTTTATCTAGCATAAATATGCTAAAAAGAAAGAATGGGTAATCTTTCTTGCGCCGTGGTAATAAATATATCTTTTTTATAGCTTCTAAGAAATAAAATTTTGATAACTTCAGTCATAAACCCAGTTTTCTGTTCACATTTTAAATCCATTCTTGCCTCCAGAAATACGAGTAGTTAATAGTATGTAATTAATTTTTATATTCTATCTGACATAATGGCAGACAGCAGCAGCTTCATCCAATATTTGAAGAATTGGCCAAATATTATGGACATGGTCACTGATAAGATATTATATCCAAATTGGCTAGATTTCAAGCTCAGAGGAACAAGTAGTTCCAGTGGATACCATCACATTTGGCCCGTTGAGAACGAGGCAGCTGATGAGCTGGCGGTTAGGGGTTGTATTACCTGAACCAGAATTCTATTTCTTGAGCTCCTTGAAATTCATTCCTTAATGAAGTTAGAATCGAACTTTGGACTGAGAAACTCCCTTCACCACTGGTACGAAGATAAGAGGCACGGCCTATCTCCCCAGTGTAGAGATCCAGAGCCTTTCAGACGGCCTTGTTACGCCTTAGAAGTTGATCACCTGCGTGGTATGACTCCAGTGTAAGGGTAAAAATTTCTTACCTTATTCCCTGCTTCTCCTGCTCTTCTTCTGGACCGCTGTGGCCTTTCCCTTGGACAGTTGCTTGGGAAATCAAGATCTAGTTCTAGATATTCTTATGCGGAAAGTGTCAAAATGGTGTAGGCTTTCCTACTCCAAGCGGTATTGAAACAACAACATTTTATATTCCTGATATGAGATATGAATTTTGAAGGTATGCTAAGCAAGTTTTATATAATAGTAACAACATCGCTGATCTTCACTATTTTATGACGTATTGTTTTCCTAAAATAATAATAAAACTCATTTTAAATATAATGTGTTATTAACGTTAAATTTCACACAAGATTAAAAGATAAAACACAATTTGATATTATTAAAAATTGTATTTATTTTAAAAATTAATTTCTATTAGCGTTTTTAAGGAAGAAAATAGTAAATCTCGAAATACACCTCAGGAACATTGGAAAAATAGAAGGACCCAAGAAGAAGAAAGCATCGGATTGAAAATGAAATCTCTATTGGCTAACATAATGACACAGATGGTAGTGATCTCACTGATCTCAAACAAGACAATTTAAATCAATACAGGTGAAATCACACAAATACGCCTGTGGCAACTTCAATAGCGCGTTGGACCACCCAGCTGCAATACATACCACCCCACACGGTCCGGTGGTGTATTGAGTTGATTAGGACACCTTATGTTGTCCTTGAGGCAGATGGGCCCACAAATCTTGAACAGCCAACTCTAAATCATGTACAGAGTGGATACCATTATACATCTGCCGTTTTAGCTGATCCCACAAGTACTTAAGCAGGGGACAAATCGGGAGTAGGGCCAGCCATGGAAGAAAGTCTGAAATGACGTAGAGAAGTCTTGAGCAACTCTTGCTGTATGCGGATGAGCATTATCTTGTTGAAAATTGCCCCTGGGAGACCATTTAGAAAGGTCCTACATGGGTCGAAGAATATCATCAACGTAACGTTGACCCCAGTTAAGTTTCCACGCATCACAATTAAAGTGGACCGGCTACTGCGGTGGCCAGGCACCCCAGACCCGCCGCACCAGCTGTGCGGGCAGTGTGACGGTGAACAAAGTGTGGGGAATTGTACCGCCTACCAGGGCGCCTCCTTACCCGTACACGGTTAATATCTAACCAAACAAACTGGATTCATCACTAAACACAACCTTTTGCCAATCTGTGACATTCCCACATTGATCTTGGTTTGGCACCACTGTAGAAGCAGCAGTTGCTGATGTCCCGTGTTAAAGGGAGTGCACGGAAAGGGCGCTTGGATTTAAGATTTGCTTCTGAGGTCTGGAAATTGTGTTTAGGAACAATTGCTACGCCTACGTCTGCTCGTAATGCTGAACGAGCCACTGAGGGTCCGCGGGCTTGCCGTACGATCCTTCGATCCTCTCCGCTGTGTCTTCCTGGTCGCTCCAGACCTGGTTTACCGCGCAAGTACCTTCTCGTGTCCACTGCTCCCCAACAATTTCTAACGGCACACTCCGGAACGGATCTACCTGGCTAGGGCGCAACACGGCGCGTCGACCAGCCTGCTGTTTTCATCCCGATGATCAGGCCTCTTCAAACCTCTCGCTTAACTGTGAGAAATGTCTTCTAGCACGCTTACCTGGCATGTTTCCTGCTTAATAAAGTCTTCCTACACGTGGCGTGGGTAATCGTCACGTTTATGAATCTTAAATTTGCTCTGGCTTATATAGCACCTTCTCTTCCTGATTGTAGCGCCACCTCGGCGTGTATGAGCATACGTATTAAGTACAAACTTGGATCATTTCCAGACATCACATTACGCTGCACTTATTTCCACAAAGTTTCATGATTGTACTAGCTTCCTTCTTGGGTAGCTATTTTCTCAATGAAGTTTTGTTGTAATTTCGGAGAAATCTAAAAGTTATAGATATATTCATTTTCTTGAAATACATATGATAAAATAGTCAAAACAACCTTTTAAATATACACTTTCGTAGCTTGTTTAATGCATACTTTTCTAAAAAAGATTAAAAAATATTGAAAGTTGTACAGGAACAGAGAAGAAATTTTTGCTTTTTTTAGTTAAATTGTATCCATTATTATACATCTTCTATGTCAAAAATTAAGGTGATAAAACATGTTTTTCGTCATAATTTTAAATCACCTATAGAAAAATTTTAGGAATTTGTATTTTGCAAGCATTTTAAAGAACGGGTAGTGCCAATATCCACCTTCAATTTAAGAAAAGATATTTTATAGCGTTAGTTTTGCAGAATTACTGATCATTGGGACATTTTAAGTATATGATACGTATTTTTCCTGTAGTTTTGTGAGTATTGCATTACTAAAACAAAACAAGTAAGCCTGTTAGCAGTGCGAATGACTCTTATAACCCATTTAGATGATTCCTTGAGATGGAAAAAGTCGCCGTGTGCTCTGAAGCTGACCACAGCTTCAAAGTGGAGATGTTTCGATCGTTACAAGTCGCCTGAAAAGTTGTCTACTGGCTTCTGAATCAATTCCAAACAAAGTGGTACTGTCACCAGGAAGGTCAGTCGTTTCCTTGGAAGATGAATTTTTGCACGGGTTTGTTAATTTCTTGATTTGAAGCTCAAGACAACGGCTTTTTGAATAAATTCTTGCCTTATCTTGCTCATGACCTTTGATTCTAGGCAAATATTCTACAGCTGTCTTGCAGAGACTTCAGTCCTTTATGCCCGGGGTAGTCACAGTCTTTTGTGTCCCTCTGACTGTATCCAAGAGAAAAGACAGGATATACCGGTGAAGCTGAAAACATCACCAGCCGGATGCCAAGCAAAAAGAGGGGAGGGAGCGTGTTCTTTCTTGTGAGATCAGTTGAAATTCCTTGGTGACAAAAGGATTCGTCGAGTGTTCATTTGAAGAAAGTGGAGCTCATTTCAAATTGTCCTACAAGACAAAAATCAGCAAATTTTGTGTCAAAAGAAACCCCTTTTGTGTGTGGTGGTAGTATAATATTGGACAGTCGTACACCCTTGTACGTTTTCGATGCGAATACTGCCAATTCACAAAGCTCTATATGAATGAAACTCTAAAAGCCTACATGACGGCCTCTATGAACCTACACATTGTTAGGGATGAATTTCATTAGGAGGAGGTATTCACCAAGTACGGATACAGTCGACTCGATAATTCTGAACTTTAGATAATACGGTAAACCTCTCGCTAATTTTGGAAGTATATGCTCATTCCCTAGAAAAAAACTCTTTGATATTTCGGAACTAAAAACCATACGTTTTGGTACTTTCAATATTTTCCTGAAGTAAAATTTTAGAAGCGCTGTGAATACAACACGCGATAATTAAGTTATCCTATAAAACTCTCTTTGATAATTCAGAACCTTCAATATTATGAAGTTAGATTCACTTCCCAAAAACTTTGTTTTTACTGAACTTCTATTATATGCTTTTCGGATAGAATAACTAATTTGTGTTTATTAGCATTACCTCCGGTGTTTGCTGCTAAGAAAAATTTTTGATTTATCCCTAAGCCATCTGTTTTTTTTCTTTTTCGTTGATACCTCAAATGAAAAACAGCTTTTTATTCAAAGTGAAAAATATAGTGATGCTGCCTTTAAAGTTTTTGCGCAGTAATTTTGGTGAGATTTGGTGCTATATTAGGAGTATTTATTACCACAATGAGTCACATTTCCAACAGATGTTTTTTTGTTTTTTTTTGTTTTTTTTAGTAAATACAAGGCACTCAAATACATCCTCAAGGCAATTCAGCAGAACTTCTCATTATTTTATGACAGAGAATTGAACGCGAGAAATAAAACCTTTATATAAAGATGTACCAGGCAAAAGACAGGAGAGACAGGGATTTAACTTATTCTATTTCCTTATTTTAAAAAGAAAGTGGCAATGTGCCACTAAGAATTGCTCCACGTGCCATAGCGTTGTCGACTCGCCATTAAGTATACCCCTGCAGCTGAGTGTGAACTGTGAATACGCCTTGTGTTCATTCTTTTTAGATTCAAAATTTTAAATTCAAAAATATTATTTCCTTACTAAAGCTGCAGGATGCATGCTTCCTACCTCTTAATTTCTGATAAACCTTGGGCCACTACTTTACACTCCCACCTCAGTATTTCCACTTATCACGGAAGGAACGCGACATGCCTTCTTTTAAAAGTACAAGTGCTTAACAATTTCGAAAAGCAAAAAGGTGATAGGAACTCAGTTGAATACAATGGTGGAGAGGAAGGGATGTAGCCAAACATTTAAAATCCCACTGAGCTCTGCTCTCTTCACTATTCTGAAAGAATAAAGAGAAAAATCTTAAGTGCATCAGGCAGAGACTGAGAAAACGCGGGCATAGTAAAGGGGGTAAGTAAATTCTTCCACGCCTCTAGTAGGAGTTTAGCTAGGAGACAGTGCTCCAGGGACAGAATATCTCAGATGTAGTGGCTCATTTCAGCTGGAAAAGGCCAAAGCATTCACCAAAAGAATTAGGAATCGAGCTTTCGGCTAGCGAGGGATGGCTTACAAATTTTAAGAAAAGGAATGAGAGAGTCTTCAAAAAAATGTGCGGGAAAAGCTCAAGTGTCGACATTAACTTTTGTTCTAAGTGGCAGAACTCGCTACAATTCAGCTAAAGGCGAAGTACGAAACCACGCAACATTTTCTACAAGGATGAAAACCGGACTCTTTTTCAAGTGTTTACAAGAAAACATTTACATTCAAAAAAGAAAATGCCATGGAGGAAAAAACATAGCAAGGAGAGGTTAACTATTTTACTGGAAAACATGACGTCTCATGAAAATTATTCCCTCCTGTCATAGGAAAATCTGCAAAAACCTCGGTGTTTTAAGGGTACAAACTCGTTCCCCTACCAAATACCGCTCCAAATGGGAAGGCATGGATGACCACCGAACTCTTTTTAATGAATGGTTAGTTTCCTATCGAACTCAAGATATGAAAAGAGAGAAACTACATATTCTCTTATTTTTAGACAACTGTACTAAAAGTAGCCAATAACGCACCAACTTTTATCAAATGTGAAACTTCAATTTTCCCTCCAAACTCAACTTCAAAACTTCCAACCACTCGACCAGGGTATCATATTATAATTTTAAAAACTTTTTATCATGAAGTCGTTAAAAGCAGTTTTGGATAAACCTCTGAAAAATCAGCAGAATGTAACTATTTCATTTTTAACAGCTTTGATCATGATTGATGTATGCCTTGGTGAGCTGTTTCTCCTTTGACAATTCACAGCTGTTTTAAAAGTCAATCTTCCCTCGCCGAATCTGGTTGATGTGGACGATACACTCACTGAATTTAATGCTGAACCACCTTGGGGAAGCCTCTTCCAGAACAATATTTGGTCGCTCATCGACTAGCGTGTTGGTTGACACACGAACATTGCTGTATGGGAGCTCTATCTGACGCTTTGAAATTGTGGCTTTGGACCTCAATAATACAGAAAGATGAAGATTTCTGAGGAGGCTGACTCGGCAACTCTGTTAGAAGCCAGAGTCACTAAACAAGCTACGCAACTTTTCCCTCTTCAAAAATCATGTTGATGCAGACATTTTACCGGCTTCATTTGTTCTTGAAAAAATCTATTGACAAAGTTAGATTGAATGCCCAAAACAAAAAAGATAACAGATTTTTTTCAACAAAAGGACTAATTATATATAGTATGTATATTCTTTAATAGTTGTTTCGAGACATAAGTGTAATTCTTTTTAATATAGACTTTAACTTCTTGCTTCTATTTTATGGTACTGTATAAAATGTACTTTAAAAAATAATATACAATTGTTGCTTTATTACATAGTTTTAAATTTAAATGTTAGAAAAAAATTTCTCTTCGTGTATTTTTGAGAGTTTTTTCCTACCCTTTTTGATAATACCCTGGAAAAAGCAGAAGCTATTGGGACACTAACCACTGCCATAGATAAACACCAAAGATACATCGTTTTAATTATATCAGGTTTTGAACAAAATAAACCTTATAGAACATTAAAAAAGTTATATTGATCATAAATATTCCCTACTGAAATTCAGCGTTCTAGTATATTTTATAAAATATGGTAGAAGCGATTAAATGTATCAGTCATATATATATATATTTAAAAGTTTTACCTACTTAGAATTCAATTATTACCTCTAATAACACAATATTCTCAAGAAATTTTACAGAATCGATTACATTCACAAATAAGGCTTTTATAAACTGATGAGTTTTTAAAATCTAAATTTATATTTTAAGAAAACAGCCAAATGTTTAATTTACAAAGTTCTTGTTAATCAGTTGTAACATATATATCTGAGACTTCACAACAAAACTGGAAGAAAATCGAAATTTTGGCATTTTTTGAGATAAAATATTTCGAAGTATACTTGGAGGTCTAAACGAAAACAATAACTTGAGAAAGTTGTAATTGTGAATTATATAGAATTTATAAACCGCTTTATGATATCACTAAATATGTTGCTAAACTAAATAGGGATAAAATGTATGGCCCATATAATTCGATATCACATGATATAGTGTTGTCAAAGCATACTGCCGCTTAGTCACTGGGATTCGGAAGGTGGAAAATGAAGGCTGAGATGGGCAGACTCCAGTGGAATAAGATCTGGGATTATAAATGAGAAAAACTTGGAGAACAAAAATGTAAAACAAGAGGTCATTATGGAGGAATCTTCAAAGGAAGGCCATGGGCCCACGAGGAGCTGTCTTGCCAGATATTACAAAGAATAATAATAAGATGATGATGATAATGATGATGCTATATATATATATATATAAATCCACGCCAATTTTCTTCGAACTTTATGTAATAATTAAATGAAAAGTTATATATTTCTAATTGATATCATTTTGTATAAAGACTAGAATTTTCTGGAAGTTTTAGGCACTTTGGTAATCGCCATCTAAACTATTTGTGATTATTTCCGTATATATATATAGTAGTTTTATTTGAATGTATATGTTCCGTGTTTATTAATAATATGTTCTACATAAATTATTAAAGGAAGATGCATCAACCATCAAGCTTTTATCCACACCTAAGTATGACTACAATATAGAAAATCTAAATTCTGCACACACACACAAATTTCTACACTGTTTGTCGCATGATTGAAGTCTTTTTTTTTTCTTTATTTTATGCTAATATATACTTGGAACATAGACATATTAAATAGTAGTTAAAGCAGAAAAGTTCGAAAAAAATAAATTTAGTGAACTCCTTAGTTGCAAATAATAAAAGGTAAAAGTGTAGTGGATTTGGTTTTCTGTTTGCATCTTACTCTGTCTAGAAATTCATAATATATAATTTTTATGAAAATATGACATATTTTCGGAATTGCAAATAAATAAAGATAGAACTATTAAGTTAATTATTGATTGTTTTTATGCTGATACTTAATATAATTTATACATTTATGTTTAAATAGGAACTTGAAATTTCTCAAAAAAACATATTGCAAAACAAAAATATTTTTGAAATTCTCACGAATATTTCGCACAACATATAAAACATATTTCATGTAACACTAAAATTTATTAAAATATTAATGTTTCAGTAATGTTTTAAAACATTAAACGGTATTAACTATATAAAAAATACTATTCTTAATGTAGATGTTATATTACTACAAACTATATGTGTTACGATGATTTTATGTACCGTACATTTTAAGAAGCATAATATTATTAGATTAATATTGGTTCAGGACATTGCATTAAATTCTCAAGTAGCGTTAATAATTAAAATTAAATTAGCGTTAATAGTTTCTTTCAGAGTCTGATTCATTTTCTATCACTTATAAATAGATAAAAAAAGCTGTTGAGGATGTAATCTCAGTTCTGTTATATTTCAATATTATAACCTTACTGTAATGTTAAGAATTCTGTTTATACTTAATTGGGAGTGACAACTCACAATAATCATTTTCTAGTTGTTTCGTTAAGAAATCTCGCACCACATTTGTGAAGATTCTTCTTCTGATGCGGACCAAATGATCTTTTTAATGAGTTGAGGTAGTCTTCCCTAA
This sequence comes from Trichonephila inaurata madagascariensis, assembly GCA_019973955.1. Taxonomy (NCBI): domain Eukaryota; kingdom Metazoa; phylum Arthropoda; class Arachnida; order Araneae; family Nephilidae; genus Trichonephila; species Trichonephila inaurata. The sequence goes on along the minus strand of BMAV01002601.1, from coordinate 29,495 downwards.
CTCATTCAGCCCTAAAGAACTTAGAAAATGTTCTCCATAAATGTGAACCAAGGTTTTGAAGTACCTCTCGACGCATAATCTTCAGGACTAAAGGTATCCCATAGTCTTCTTGTCCACACCAAAGCCAGCATTGATTTCAGACTTCCCTCTTCCATTCCTCTAAGCATCCGACACCTAAAAAGAATCAAGTAGTTTAACGTTTCCAGTATTAAAATCCGTACTGGTTATTTTTGTATAGAAAATTTCTGCAATAACTATTTTGAAGATCAACAATCATGCACCCCACGATAGCATGAATTTGCTAAGTTGGATAGTTTCCAGACATTTTCTCCCATTTCTGCATAAATGTCCATTTTTTTAAAACAACAGTAATGTCTACTATTTTGGTATGTCTTCTTAAAGTGTATTATTATTGTTCACATGAATTTGTCATTTTAGTGTTACTGCCATTTTTTTCAATCCATACTATTAGCTCACACTCTATTTATTAATTTATCTTGGTGGAATTTTCAATCGTTAATAAAATATATTTTAAGCTCATAATTGAGCTGAAATTTTATATACATTATTTATGGATAAGATGCAAATGTTGTGAATTTAATTTTTAATTAATAAAAAAATTAATTGATTAAAACTAATTATTCAAAGAATTACAAATACAGGCACGTTGGAGCCACTTTTGCTAAACTTAGTGACCATTTTAGTGGATTTCCAGTCAAAACTTGAAAAGGTTTTTTTTTTCCTCACGTCTTAAGCATTCAGTTGAACTTAAATTTTATATACACGATTGTTTTGAATGACAATACGATACTTTAATGATAAATTTCAATAAAAATTAATTAACACTTAATGTTGTGATTCTGTCATATGTATATATACATATTTATATTAGTTGCAATCATATTTAATAAAAAGTAGCTAAAAAATAAAATTTTTTCTTTGTTGATCTAAGAGGTAAAGAATCTGACTTTAAATTTTTTTTTTTTTATATATTACTTGTTAATGACTATTTCAGAAAAGTAGGGAGGACCTTAGATTTTGAATCCAGTAAATTTTGAAAATTAAGTATACATAATATATCTTGTGCCTAAAAGTTATTTGGCCGTTTTAAATTTTTAACATTCTTGGATGAAACGTGCAGAAAATAAATAATACTGACCATATGTCTTATATATAAGATCCGAACCATTTTTGACATTTTCCATAAATTCAAATTCATCATATACTCTTAATTCTTATGTGTGACATAAATATATATGGAAAGAAGTGCCAAATTGTTGTTGCTATATGTCTCGTTTTCTGCCTTAATTCAGAAAAATTAAAAAAATTTTCTACTAGTTAAATAACAGTAAATAAGCTTTTTTCTCTACATGCATTATTAAGCATATTTAGATTCTTTAGTATTTTTTTATTAAAGTCGAGGCATTTCTTCCAAAACAAAACATGAACGTAATTTTACAATTTAAATTAGTTGACAAAACCAAGCAAATGAATATAAACGTACAATGAAGAAAAAGCCACTCATTCACTCTTAACGATATTTCCTGACAACCAGGAAACCTACTTCAACTTTAGAAGTTTGATAGGCACGTCTTTTCACCACAAACTACAGATCCACTGCCAAAGATGTTTTTTAAAAATCGACTCCAAAAGCATATTGGAGCTTAAGGGCGTTATAAATAGACAAAGTTTTTGAACTGTTAGACCTACAAAACTAAAAATTTGCAGGTAAAGTGCCTTTCATCGAGTAGGTGTCCGCTAAGCAAAAAGGGTTTCCTATGAAAAATTGTGATGTAAACCGAAGGGGTATATATAGGATAATTTTCCTGTTTTTAACTATAAGACCTATATACTTCAGCAAATTTGATGCAGGAAAGATAAGTTTTTGAAAAACCCAGTATGAGCTTAAGGAGCATTATAGATAAATTTTATCATTTTTGGAACAACAACAACTGCATACATCGGTTTTATGAAAATTGACCTTCAAGAAGAGTGTGGCGAAGGCTACGGAGGGGCGTTATTGATAAAAAGCCTATTTTTGAACTTTTTGATTGATTTACTTGAAATTTGGTAAGCACGTTTCTTTTGAAGAATAGAAGACCTATAAGAGCGCGGGGCTTACAGAAATCTACTTCTACAGTGGAAGTGGGAATTTTTGGGACGTATAGATAAAGCAGTTCCCGTTTACGAATTAGTAGACCTATCTTAATGAAATTTTGGTATGCATGTTTCTTTTGATGAATTGAAATCTGCTGAGAATGAGTCTTAAGGAAGCTCTAAGGTAGTTACGGGTCTTATTGATAAAAAACTTTCCTTCTTTTAGCTATAAGATTAGACTAAATTTTTCAAGTATTTTTACTTTGTTGGGCAAAAATCCACTAAAAATGGGTTTCGGGGAGGAAGTTATGGAGTGAAAAATATAATTTTACTTCAGTTTTATAAATTAAAGTCATCTTTTTATATCAAGAAGAGAGAGTTTTAAGGAGGTTTTTCACAATACATTCGAACATGTAAATAGTACATGTTCGTACAACATCCCTAAATGCCTAGAGAAGCGGGCGTGTAGCTGCCAGGGCAAAAATATAAATGGTAACAACTTTGAAATTTTCACCAGAGTTTAAAAAGTAAAACAATCAATATTTTTTAGGTTTCCCGATTATTGTTTTAGCAGGAAATTTCATTTTAATCTGATCATATAGAACAATTCTCTTTACTCGTAGTACTTTAAAAAATATGTATTATCTTAGCTTTATAAAATATTTCGGTTATTTTCAGACTAGCGCTTTCTGCTTTTTATGACATTTCATTTAATGGCATCTGAAATTGAATATATTTCAGTCTCCAAGTTTTTTCTCTACATGATTAGTTCATTCAAACATTTTTTGTAAAAATATAACTAAGCATTTTTCTTTAAAGATTGTATGACTCTCAGCATCAACAGTTATTTTTTAAAATAGGAATTTGCCTTCAAGTTTCCTTATAAGTTTTTCGATATGTATTGTGACGTAGATCGCAGATTTTGATTATTTTACGTTATCAGTCTCAAAGAGCAAGACATTTCTGCATGAGCAATGGAAATTTATTGTAGAAAAACATTCCTTGAAATACACAATATACATCACTAGAATTTGCTTAATAAATCCCAGTTGCTCCTACATATATCTCTAAAGCGCTCATGCACAACTATCAGTGTCTAAAATACAACATGCAAGTTTAACATCATCTTTGCATGCACTTCGCTCCATAGTAGCAAATCTTTAATCGTTAAAAACCATTATAACTGAGTTTCAGTTCATATTATTATTACCACCATATTATTATGCTCACTCCTATTTATTGCCCAACGTACCTTTCCTTTATGAAAGATCAGCTTACGCCTGTGGATCATGATATTAATAAATACCTCAAGTAACTTCCAGAAGCATCCATATGGTCATGAACTCAGCAAAAATGATGCCAACTTAGCTCTATCGCCAAGTTTTTTTTTACTTCTTACATAGCAATGTAAGGAGTGGTGTTGCTTGTGGATATTACAAATTTAGCAGAAAATAAATATAACAAAAAGTTGTATTTATTTTATACTAATTATATGTTAATTTTATGCGTATTAAACTTCCACATGTAAACTATGTATTTAGGCTATTTTAAGCATTCATATTACAAAAAAAAATCGCAATAGTTTTGCTTTTCTAAATTACTTTCTAGTTTATTTCAACAAGAATTTTTTTTTTTTCATTGCCATAATTTTCTTTTATTTTTCTCTTCATTTGAAATGTGTTTCGTCTGACATCAGAATAAATTAATTCTTATTTAAAAAGAAAAATGTTTGATTTTTTCAAAAGCACATTTTTTATTTCCGCTTAACTAGTATATAAGATTAGAATTTTGTTGAAGGTATATGAGATGCCTTATTATTGGCCTCAAAAACTACTTGCTAATAAAAAAGAGAAAAAAATTACGAAGACCCTTGAGATTTAATCAGACTTTTTTGCTATAAACACATGCAGTTTTGTTTAAGGTTGTTGTTTTTGTTATATTTTACCCATAGTAGTAAAACAGAAATAGGTATTTTTTGTAAAAATATATTTGAGTCAATAAACTGAGTGTAGTATATAAATATTCTATATGAGTTTTAAAGTTTTGCAATTGTAAGAGAAACTTATTTTCACTAAAGTAAGAATACATTTCGATGTATTTTGTTTAAATGTTATTAATTTATTTACTGTGACAATTTTAATTATAATTTAAAGGCTTTTTATTTTAATTTTACTATGATATTTTCTTTTTGTCTACTTTGCCGCATAAGTATCTATTGTAATGAAATTTGTTAAAAAGGTGCAATATTTTTCTTATTAACTGAAAATTTTAATTTTTTTCTTATTAGCTTATTAAAAAACTGAAATCCCCTTGAAAGTGAATTTACATTTTTATCTTTTATCTTCCTTTTTCGAGGTTTAACCTTCCTACATTTTCATATAAGCATTTTCAAAGTTACATTTTTATTTTGTGTACTAATTTACTGCATTTATTATTGTAAAGATGTTTATAATTTTTTTATTTACTCCAAAACTTGAAGTACTTAAAACTTAACTCCTCTCTTGTATATTTTTAATTTTGTATTCTGATCCTTGTTATTTTTTTTACATAAACCTTCCTAAGTTTTTATCCTTTGTACTTGTTTTCAATTTTCTCATTTTGTGTCTTATTGCAGGTGTATTTTATGTAAATATTAAGGTTATTTGTTTATTTTTCTCATTATTTATGCTGTTGTCAATGAGGAAAGTATTATTTTCCGAACAAAAGAAATGTCATCTACATTGAGTTAGATTATTTTTTCCTGAATGGCATTATTTTTTTAAGATTAATGCATTATTAAAATTTTTATGTAACTAATATTTAATTTAATTTTAAAATAGTATAAATGATTGATAAATGAATGTTTAATGCATTAATATTAATTTTTGTTGTATTTATTTTATAATAAAAATTGTAATATTCGTAAGTAACGCCGTCTCTTTTATTTTAATGTTGATTCAATGGATACTTGGTGAAATATTGGCGATTCAGACATTGAGGCATAATTTTTAACGACCCAATTTAGCGACTTGGTCACCATGTTCTTGACTTGGAGAATAAAGGAATGCTTCTGGAAATTACTGTAGAAATCTATAACATCATGATCTATGATGTAAACGGATTTTTCGAGAAAGCGTTAGAAGTTAGATGCTCAAACTATAAATAGCAGCCCCTTGAGGAAACTGTGGTTCAGTATTATATACTTCAGCTATTAAAGAGTTCACTAGAGAGTGGTCACAAGTGTGCGGATAATCTTTGATATAACGCACTTGTATTTTTAGACACTGATAGTTGATTCTGAGCGATGTAGAAGGTACGAAAACCTTCTGGGACATTGGTCGAATTTTATAGATGTGTCCAGTATCTGGATTTCTTTTCGACTATAAATTCAATCGTTGTTAAGGAACTGTTTTGTTCTTTGGGTTTGATATCATAAAATACACGAACCTCGATCTACCTAACAGTATTTTTTCGTTGCAAATATTTGCAGTCGCAGTTATACTAGATGTTCACGCGCAAAAGGAAATCACACGCTATATATTTGTCTACGCCCCATAGTACATTTTACGGACAACACATTGGGATGGAATTCCTGTACACATGCATTCTTCTTTTATAATTGCTTTCACGCACACGAACACGCAATACACACACACACGAAATATATTTTTTATATGTAAGATAAATATATATAATTTGATAGTATCTTGAGAGGATTTTAGGCAAAAATTACTCTGTATTTCCTAATAAATAAATTCCTAATTCTGATAAATTTAAAATATGAAGAATATTGTTTCATCTAATGTTTCACAATCCCGCAATTAAAACAATTCGTTGCATTTTAAATTTATTTAATGAATTCAACCTTGATACAAAATATAAAAACATAAAATAGAAATACATAAAAATTAAAACATATCTGTTTTATTTTTAGGAATTATAAAGCATGAATACCGTAACATCCGGCGTATAACGCGCACTTTGAACACAAAAAATAAGATAGAAAATTAAGGGTGTGCGTTATACGTCATATAAAAACGATAGCTTTAAAATAACAAAAAGAATGGGTAGAAAAATTCTATTTGAGAGGTGTATTGAAACACTGTTTATTTGGGAAAGAAAAGACTTGCTTTATGAACAAGAACAGTTATTCCAGAGGTATACTATTTTCAAATGTCTGGGATAATACCTCGAATAAAAATACTTCCAAAACATAAAAACAATATATATTAATACTTCAGATTTCTTTCGTTAAAAAGGGGGTAAGTACAAGAGTATGGCGAATATACCTAAAATGTTGAAAAAATTTAGCTTGAAAGTTATATATAGGTGCGCGTTATAATGCCTGATTTTACGGTAATTATTGTATGTAGTAGTTTAATGTTTTTTAGTAATAAGGTAATTGATAACTATATAAAATATCTAAGCAAATACTATATGGACGCCTATTTTCTTTTTTTCACCAGTGCCAACGTTTTCGCTAGAAGCGCATATATATGGGGAGGATGTTGAAAAGGTAGAAATAATGGGCGTGCTCTTCACCAGCGTAAATACTTCAAACCTACACCAAGATTACTGTAATGCATCCCAAAAGCCGCGATCTGATTTGTGGCCGCGGTGGTAGCTCGCGGATCAAGGTAACGGACACACGTGGCTGGCGTTCCGCGAGTTCGCTGAGCCTGGTACTGCTAAGGACCCGCCGTGTAGGGAGCAATGCGCCGCGAATCATCGAGGACGCGGCTCAAACGCTTCTACCGTTGGTGGTAGTTTGAGGATCCAGGGTTAACAGCCTAGGCTCGTCTTCTGCTCACTTTGACCATGGTTCAAAATTATGAGGTCCGTTACCAAAATCCCCAGTAACTCACACGAACTGTTTTAATGATATCAGTACAAAGAAAAGAATTGTATTACGAAAGGACGGTGATTTCCGTCCGGGGATTAAATAATATCAGTTGAGTGAAAACAAAATATATAAAAGCCGGTACACTTCTAAGACAGGGTCAAGTAACCCACTACAGTTAATTTAGAAGGTAAATTTAAATGAGATTTCAAAGAAATTCTTTCAGTATATTATATTTTGTGGTATATTGACAAATATTATATTCGAATATATTCTGCAAAACTTACACATGACTTAGATTTTGAGTTAAGTTAATAGCTAACTACCTTTTAAAAACTAGCATTTCCCATTATAAATCCATTCTATGTCTAGATACAGAAAAATACATAAAGCGCCATTATTCCTAAAAATATGGTTCAAACGTATTGATAACGGATATAAATAGAGTGGATAATGCCAACGTTTATATAATACCTGATACACGTCTTTTTTGTTCATAATTTTAAATGCCAAAGCATGTACGTTTTGAAAGTGAAATACGAGGATGGAAATAAAAATAAGTTTCCCTGTCGACTGTATAGAGTTGACTATGAAAGACAAAGCATATAAGTAACAGACATTAAAGATACTATTTACCTTATTTTTTCCATATATTGGGTTGTTCGCAAGTAAATTTCGTTTTTCCTCACTTGGAGAATATATAATATATTATTCTATATCGCCTATCTGTTTATGAGATTTCAATCTAAATTTTAAATAAAACAATTGATATTTTATCTAGCATAAATATGCTAAAAAGAAAGAATGGGTAATCTTTCTTGCGCCGTGGTAATAAATATATCTTTTTTATAGCTTCTAAGAAATAAAATTTTGATAACTTCAGTCATAAACCCAGTTTTCTGTTCACATTTTAAATCCATTCTTGCCTCCAGAAATACGAGTAGTTAATAGTATGTAATTAATTTTTATATTCTATCTGACATAATGGCAGACAGCAGCAGCTTCATCCAATATTTGAAGAATTGGCCAAATATTATGGACATGGTCACTGATAAGATATTATATCCAAATTGGCTAGATTTCAAGCTCAGAGGAACAAGTAGTTCCAGTGGATACCATCACATTTGGCCCGTTGAGAACGAGGCAGCTGATGAGCTGGCGGTTAGGGGTTGTATTACCTGAACCAGAATTCTATTTCTTGAGCTCCTTGAAATTCATTCCTTAATGAAGTTAGAATCGAACTTTGGACTGAGAAACTCCCTTCACCACTGGTACGAAGATAAGAGGCACGGCCTATCTCCCCAGTGTAGAGATCCAGAGCCTTTCAGACGGCCTTGTTACGCCTTAGAAGTTGATCACCTGCGTGGTATGACTCCAGTGTAAGGGTAAAAATTTCTTACCTTATTCCCTGCTTCTCCTGCTCTTCTTCTGGACCGCTGTGGCCTTTCCCTTGGACAGTTGCTTGGGAAATCAAGATCTAGTTCTAGATATTCTTATGCGGAAAGTGTCAAAATGGTGTAGGCTTTCCTACTCCAAGCGGTATTGAAACAACAACATTTTATATTCCTGATATGAGATATGAATTTTGAAGGTATGCTAAGCAAGTTTTATATAATAGTAACAACATCGCTGATCTTCACTATTTTATGACGTATTGTTTTCCTAAAATAATAATAAAACTCATTTTAAATATAATGTGTTATTAACGTTAAATTTCACACAAGATTAAAAGATAAAACACAATTTGATATTATTAAAAATTGTATTTATTTTAAAAATTAATTTCTATTAGCGTTTTTAAGGAAGAAAATAGTAAATCTCGAAATACACCTCAGGAACATTGGAAAAATAGAAGGACCCAAGAAGAAGAAAGCATCGGATTGAAAATGAAATCTCTATTGGCTAACATAATGACACAGATGGTAGTGATCTCACTGATCTCAAACAAGACAATTTAAATCAATACAGGTGAAATCACACAAATACGCCTGTGGCAACTTCAATAGCGCGTTGGACCACCCAGCTGCAATACATACCACCCCACACGGTCCGGTGGTGTATTGAGTTGATTAGGACACCTTATGTTGTCCTTGAGGCAGATGGGCCCACAAATCTTGAACAGCCAACTCTAAATCATGTACAGAGTGGATACCATTATACATCTGCCGTTTTAGCTGATCCCACAAGTACTTAAGCAGGGGACAAATCGGGAGTAGGGCCAGCCATGGAAGAAAGTCTGAAATGACGTAGAGAAGTCTTGAGCAACTCTTGCTGTATGCGGATGAGCATTATCTTGTTGAAAATTGCCCCTGGGAGACCATTTAGAAAGGTCCTACATGGGTCGAAGAATATCATCAACGTAACGTTGACCCCAGTTAAGTTTCCACGCATCACAATTAAAGTGGACCGGCTACTGCGGTGGCCAGGCACCCCAGACCCGCCGCACCAGCTGTGCGGGCAGTGTGACGGTGAACAAAGTGTGGGGAATTGTACCGCCTACCAGGGCGCCTCCTTACCCGTACACGGTTAATATCTAACCAAACAAACTGGATTCATCACTAAACACAACCTTTTGCCAATCTGTGACATTCCCACATTGATCTTGGTTTGGCACCACTGTAGAAGCAGCAGTTGCTGATGTCCCGTGTTAAAGGGAGTGCACGGAAAGGGCGCTTGGATTTAAGATTTGCTTCTGAGGTCTGGAAATTGTGTTTAGGAACAATTGCTACGCCTACGTCTGCTCGTAATGCTGAACGAGCCACTGAGGGTCCGCGGGCTTGCCGTACGATCCTTCGATCCTCTCCGCTGTGTCTTCCTGGTCGCTCCAGACCTGGTTTACCGCGCAAGTACCTTCTCGTGTCCACTGCTCCCCAACAATTTCTAACGGCACACTCCGGAACGGATCTACCTGGCTAGGGCGCAACACGGCGCGTCGACCAGCCTGCTGTTTTCATCCCGATGATCAGGCCTCTTCAAACCTCTCGCTTAACTGTGAGAAATGTCTTCTAGCACGCTTACCTGGCATGTTTCCTGCTTAATAAAGTCTTCCTACACGTGGCGTGGGTAATCGTCACGTTTATGAATCTTAAATTTGCTCTGGCTTATATAGCACCTTCTCTTCCTGATTGTAGCGCCACCTCGGCGTGTATGAGCATACGTATTAAGTACAAACTTGGATCATTTCCAGACATCACATTACGCTGCACTTATTTCCACAAAGTTTCATGATTGTACTAGCTTCCTTCTTGGGTAGCTATTTTCTCAATGAAGTTTTGTTGTAATTTCGGAGAAATCTAAAAGTTATAGATATATTCATTTTCTTGAAATACATATGATAAAATAGTCAAAACAACCTTTTAAATATACACTTTCGTAGCTTGTTTAATGCATACTTTTCTAAAAAAGATTAAAAAATATTGAAAGTTGTACAGGAACAGAGAAGAAATTTTTGCTTTTTTTAGTTAAATTGTATCCATTATTATACATCTTCTATGTCAAAAATTAAGGTGATAAAACATGTTTTTCGTCATAATTTTAAATCACCTATAGAAAAATTTTAGGAATTTGTATTTTGCAAGCATTTTAAAGAACGGGTAGTGCCAATATCCACCTTCAATTTAAGAAAAGATATTTTATAGCGTTAGTTTTGCAGAATTACTGATCATTGGGACATTTTAAGTATATGATACGTATTTTTCCTGTAGTTTTGTGAGTATTGCATTACTAAAACAAAACAAGTAAGCCTGTTAGCAGTGCGAATGACTCTTATAACCCATTTAGATGATTCCTTGAGATGGAAAAAGTCGCCGTGTGCTCTGAAGCTGACCACAGCTTCAAAGTGGAGATGTTTCGATCGTTACAAGTCGCCTGAAAAGTTGTCTACTGGCTTCTGAATCAATTCCAAACAAAGTGGTACTGTCACCAGGAAGGTCAGTCGTTTCCTTGGAAGATGAATTTTTGCACGGGTTTGTTAATTTCTTGATTTGAAGCTCAAGACAACGGCTTTTTGAATAAATTCTTGCCTTATCTTGCTCATGACCTTTGATTCTAGGCAAATATTCTACAGCTGTCTTGCAGAGACTTCAGTCCTTTATGCCCGGGGTAGTCACAGTCTTTTGTGTCCCTCTGACTGTATCCAAGAGAAAAGACAGGATATACCGGTGAAGCTGAAAACATCACCAGCCGGATGCCAAGCAAAAAGAGGGGAGGGAGCGTGTTCTTTCTTGTGAGATCAGTTGAAATTCCTTGGTGACAAAAGGATTCGTCGAGTGTTCATTTGAAGAAAGTGGAGCTCATTTCAAATTGTCCTACAAGACAAAAATCAGCAAATTTTGTGTCAAAAGAAACCCCTTTTGTGTGTGGTGGTAGTATAATATTGGACAGTCGTACACCCTTGTACGTTTTCGATGCGAATACTGCCAATTCACAAAGCTCTATATGAATGAAACTCTAAAAGCCTACATGACGGCCTCTATGAACCTACACATTGTTAGGGATGAATTTCATTAGGAGGAGGTATTCACCAAGTACGGATACAGTCGACTCGATAATTCTGAACTTTAGATAATACGGTAAACCTCTCGCTAATTTTGGAAGTATATGCTCATTCCCTAGAAAAAAACTCTTTGATATTTCGGAACTAAAAACCATACGTTTTGGTACTTTCAATATTTTCCTGAAGTAAAATTTTAGAAGCGCTGTGAATACAACACGCGATAATTAAGTTATCCTATAAAACTCTCTTTGATAATTCAGAACCTTCAATATTATGAAGTTAGATTCACTTCCCAAAAACTTTGTTTTTACTGAACTTCTATTATATGCTTTTCGGATAGAATAACTAATTTGTGTTTATTAGCATTACCTCCGGTGTTTGCTGCTAAGAAAAATTTTTGATTTATCCCTAAGCCATCTGTTTTTTTTCTTTTTCGTTGATACCTCAAATGAAAAACAGCTTTTTATTCAAAGTGAAAAATATAGTGATGCTGCCTTTAAAGTTTTTGCGCAGTAATTTTGGTGAGATTTGGTGCTATATTAGGAGTATTTATTACCACAATGAGTCACATTTCCAACAGATGTTTTTTTGTTTTTTTTTGTTTTTTTTAGTAAATACAAGGCACTCAAATACATCCTCAAGGCAATTCAGCAGAACTTCTCATTATTTTATGACAGAGAATTGAACGCGAGAAATAAAACCTTTATATAAAGATGTACCAGGCAAAAGACAGGAGAGACAGGGATTTAACTTATTCTATTTCCTTATTTTAAAAAGAAAGTGGCAATGTGCCACTAAGAATTGCTCCACGTGCCATAGCGTTGTCGACTCGCCATTAAGTATACCCCTGCAGCTGAGTGTGAACTGTGAATACGCCTTGTGTTCATTCTTTTTAGATTCAAAATTTTAAATTCAAAAATATTATTTCCTTACTAAAGCTGCAGGATGCATGCTTCCTACCTCTTAATTTCTGATAAACCTTGGGCCACTACTTTACACTCCCACCTCAGTATTTCCACTTATCACGGAAGGAACGCGACATGCCTTCTTTTAAAAGTACAAGTGCTTAACAATTTCGAAAAGCAAAAAGGTGATAGGAACTCAGTTGAATACAATGGTGGAGAGGAAGGGATGTAGCCAAACATTTAAAATCCCACTGAGCTCTGCTCTCTTCACTATTCTGAAAGAATAAAGAGAAAAATCTTAAGTGCATCAGGCAGAGACTGAGAAAACGCGGGCATAGTAAAGGGGGTAAGTAAATTCTTCCACGCCTCTAGTAGGAGTTTAGCTAGGAGACAGTGCTCCAGGGACAGAATATCTCAGATGTAGTGGCTCATTTCAGCTGGAAAAGGCCAAAGCATTCACCAAAAGAATTAGGAATCGAGCTTTCGGCTAGCGAGGGATGGCTTACAAATTTTAAGAAAAGGAATGGGAGAGTCTTCAAAAAATGTGCGGGAAAAGCTCAAGTGTAGACATTAACGTTTGTTCTAAGTGGCAGAACTCGCTACAATTCAGCTAAAGGCGAAGTACGAAACCACGCAACATTTTCTACAAGGATGAAAACCGGACTCTTTTTCAAGTGTTTACAAGAAAACATTTACATTCAAAAAAGAAAATGCCATGGAGGAAAAAACATAGCAAGGAGAGGTTAACTATTTTACTGGAAAACATGACGTCTCATGAAAATTATTCCCTCCTGTCATAGGAAAATCTGCAAAAACCTCGGTGTTTTAAGGGTACAAACTCGTTCCCCTACCAAATACCGCTCCAAATGGGAAGGCATGGATGACCACCGAACTCTTTTTAATGAATGGTTAGTTTCCTATCGAACTCAAGATATGAAAAGAGAGAAACTACATATTCTCTTATTTTTAGACAACTGTACTAAAAGTAGCCAATAACGCACCAACTTTTATCAAATGTGAAACTTCAATTTTCCCTCCAAACTCAACTTCAAAACTTCCAACCACTCGACCAGGGTATCATATTATAATTTTAAAAACTTTTTATCATGAAGTCGTTAAAAGCAGTTTTGGATAAACCTCTGAAAAATCAGCAGAATGTAACTATTTCATTTTTAACAGCTTTGATCATGATTGATGTATGCCTTGGTGAGCTGTTTCTCCTTTGACAATTCACAGCTGTTTTAAAAGTCAATCTTCCCTCGCCGAATCTGGTTGATGTGGACGATACACTCACTGAATTTAATGCTGAACCACCTTGGGGAAGCCTCTTCCAGAACAATATTTGGTCGCTCATCGACTAGCGTGTTGGTTGACACACGAACATTGCTGTATGGGAGCTCTATCTGACGCTTTGAAATTGTGGCTTTGGACCTCAATAATACAGAAAGATGAAGATTTCTGAGGAGGCTGACTCGGCAACTCTGTTAGAAGCCAGAGTCACTAAACAAGCTACGCAACTTTTCCCTCTTCAAAAATCATGTTGATGCAGACATTTTACCGGCTTCATTTGTTCTTGAAAAAATCTATTGACAAAGTTAGATTGAATGCCCAAAACAAAAAAGATAACAGATTTTTTTCAACAAAAGGACTAATTATATATAGTATGTATATTCTTTAATAGTTGTTTCGAGACATAAGTGTAATTCTTTTTAATATAGACTTTAACTTCTTGCTTCTATTTTATGGTACTGTATAAAATGTACTTTAAAAAATAATATACAATTGTTGCTTTATTACATAGTTTTAAATTTAAATGTTAGAAAAAAATTTCTCTTCGTGTATTTTTGAGAGTTTTTTCCTACCCTTTTTGATAATACCCTGGAAAAAGCAGAAGCTATTGGGACACTAACCACTGCCATAGATAAACACCAAAGATACATCGTTTTAATTATATCAGGTTTTGAACAAAATAAACCTTATAGAACATTAAAAAAGTTATATTGATCATAAATATTCCCTACTGAAATTCAGCGTTCTAGTATATTTTATAAAATATGGTAGAAGCGATTAAATGTATCAGTCATATATATATATATTTAAAAGTTTTACCTACTTAGAATTCAATTATTACCTCTAATAACACAATATTCTCAAGAAATTTTACAGAATCGATTACATTCACAAATAAGGCTTTTATAAACTGATGAGTTTTTAAAATCTAAATTTATATTTTAAGAAAACAGCCAAATGTTTAATTTACAAAGTTCTTGTTAATCAGTTGTAACATATATATCTGAGACTTCACAACAAAACTGGAAGAAAATCGAAATTTTGGCATTTTTTGAGATAAAATATTTCGAAGTATACTTGGAGGTCTAAACGAAAACAATAACTTGAGAAAGTTGTAATTGTGAATTATATAGAATTTATAAACCGCTTTATGATATCACTAAATATGTTGCTAAACTAAATAGGGATAAAATGTATGGCCCATATAATTCGATATCACATGATATAGTGTTGTCAAAGCATACTGCCGCTTAGTCACTGGGATTCGGAAGGTGGAAAATGAAGGCTGAGATGGGCAGACTCCAGTGGAATAAGATCTGGGATTATAAATGAGAAAAACTTGGAGAACAAAAATGTAAAACAAGAGGTCATTATGGAGGAATCTTCAAAGGAAGGCCATGGCCCACGAGGAGCTGTCTTGCCAGATATTATGAAGAATAATAATAATAAGATGATGATGATAATGATGATGCTATATATATATATATATAAATCCACGCTAATTTTCTTCGAACTTTGCGTAATAATTAAATGAAAAGTTATATATTTCTAATTGATATCATTTTGTATAAAGACTAGAATTTTCTGGAAGTTTTGTGGGCACTTTGGTAATCGCCATCTAAACTATTTGTGATTATTTCCGTATATATATATAGTAGTTTCATTTGAATGTATATGTTCCGTGTTTATTAATAATATGTTCTACATAAATTATTAAAGGAAGATGCATCAACCATCAAGCTTTTATCCACACCTAAGTATGACTACAATATAGAAAATCTAAATTCTGCACACACACACAAATTTCTACACTGTTTGTCGCATGATTGGTCTTTTTTTTTTCTTTATTTTATGCTAATATATACTTGGAACATAGACATATTAAATAGTAGTTAAAGCAGAAAAGTTCGAAAAAAATAAATTTAGTGAACTCCTTAGTTGCAAATAATAAAAGGTAAAAGTGTAGTGGATTTGGTTTTCTGTTTGCATCTTACTCTGTCTAGAAATTCATAATATATAATTTTTATGAAAATATGACATATTTTCGGAATTGCAAATAAATAAAGATAGAACTATTAAGTTAATTATTGATTGTTTTTATGCTGATACTTAATATAATTTATACATTTATGTTTAAATAGGAACTTGAAATTTCTCAAAAAAACATATTGCAAAACAAAAATATTTTTGAAATTCTCACGAATATTTCGCACAACATATAAAACATATTTCATGTAACACTAAAATTTATTAAAATATTAATGTTTCAGTAATGTTTTAAAACATTAAACGGTATTAACTATATAAAAAATACTATTCTTAATGTAGATGTTATATTACTACAAACTATATGTGTTACGATGATTTTATGTACCGTACATTTTAAGAAGCATAATATTATTAGATTAATATTGGTTCAGGACATTGCATTAAATTCTCAAGTAGCGTTAATAATTAAAATTAAATTAGCGTTAATAGTTTCTTTCAGAGTCTGATTCATTTTCTATCACTTATAAATAGATAAAAAAAGCTGTTGAGGATGTAATCTCAGTTCTGTTATATTTCAATATTATAACCTTACTGTAATGTTAAGAATTCTGTTTATACTTAATTGGGAGTGACAACTCACAATAATCATTTTCTAGTTGTTTCGTTAAGAAATCTCGCACCACATTTGTGAAGATTCTTCTTCTGATGCGGACCAAATGATCTTTTTAATGAGTTGAGGTAGTCTTCCCTAACTCATTCAGCCCTAAAGAACTTAGAAAATGTTCTCCATAAATGTGAACCAAGGTTTTGAAGTACCTCTCGACGCATAATCTTCAGGACTAAAGGTATCCCATAGTCTTCTTGTCCACACCAAAGCCAGCATTGATTTCAGACTTCCCTCTTCCATTCCTCTAAGCATCCGACACCTAAAAAGAATCAAGTAGTTTAACGTTTCCAGTATTAAAATCCGTACTGGTTATTTTTGTATAGAAAATTTCTGCAATAACTATTTTGAAGATCAACAATCATGCACCCCACGATAGCATGAATTTGCTAAGTTGGATAGTTTCCAGACATTTTCTCCCATTTCTGCATAAATGTCCATTTTTTTAAAACAACAGTAATGTCTACTATTTTGGTATGTCTTCTTAAAGTGTATTATTATTGTTCACATGAATTTGTCATTTTAGTGTTACTGCCATTTTTTTCAATCCATACTATTAGCTCACACTCTATTTATTAATTTATCTTGGTGGAATTTTCAATCGTTAATAAAATATATTTTAAGCTCATAATTGAGCTGAAATTTTATATACATTATTTATGGATAAGATGCAAATGTTGTGAATTTAATTTTTAATTAATAAAAAAATTAATTGATTAAAACTAATTATTCAAAGAATTACAAATACAGGCACGTTGGAGCCACTTTTGCTAAACTTAGTGACCATTTTAGTGGATTTCCAGTCAAAACTTGAAAAGGTTTTTTTTTTCCTCACGTCTTAAGCATTCAGTTGAACTTAAATTTTATATACACGATTGTTTTGAATGACAATACGATACTTTAATGATAAATTTCAATAAAAATTAATTAACACTTAATGTTGTGATTCTGTCATATGTATATACATATTTATATTAGTTGTAATTATTTAATAAAAAGTAGCTAAAAAATAAATTTTTCTTTGTTGATCTAAGAGTAAGAATTGACTTTAAATTTTTTTTTTTTTATATATTACTTGTTAATGACTATTTCAGAAAAGTAGGGAGGACCTTAGATTTTGAATCCAGTAAATTTTGAAAATTAAGTATACATAATATATCTTGTGCCTAAAAGTTATTTGGCCGTTTTAAATTTTTTAACATTCTTGGATGAAACGCAGAAAATAATACTGACCATATGTCTTTATATATAAGATTCGAACCATTTTTGACATTTTCCATAAATTCAAATTATCATATACTTGTTCTTATGTGTGACATAAATATATGGAAAGAAGTGCCAAATTGTTGTTGCTATATGTCTCGTTTTCTGCCTTAATTCAGAAAAATTAAAAAAATTTTCTACTAGTTAAATAACAGTAAATAAGCTTTTTTCTCTACATGCATTATTAAGCATATTTAGATTCTTTAGTATTTTTTTTATTAAAGTCGAGGCATTTCTTCCAAAACAAAACATGAACGTAATTTTACAATTTAAATTAGTTGACAAAACCAAGCAAATGAATATAAACGTACAATGAAGAAAAGCCACTCATTCACTCTTAACGATATTTCCTGAACTATGAAACCTACTAACTTGAAGTTTGATAGGCACGTTCCTTTCACCAACTACAGATCCACTACAAAAGATGTTTTTTGAAAATCGACTCCAAAAGTAATTATTGGAGCTTAAGGGGCGTTATAAATATTAAAGTTTTTGAACTGTTAGACCTACAAAACTAAAAATTTGCAGGTAAAGTGCCTTTCATCGAGTAGGTGTCCGCTAAGCAAAAAGGGTTTCCTATGAAAAATTGTGATGTAAACCGAAGGGGTATATATAGGATAATTTTCCTGTTTTTTAACTATAAGACCTACATACTTCAAATTTGATGCAGGAAAGATAAGTTTTTGAAAAACCCAGTATGAGCTTAAGGAGCATTAGATAAATTTTATCATTTTTGGAACAACAACAACTGCATACATCGGTTTTATGAAAATTGACCTTCAAGAAGAGTGTGGCGAAGGCTACGGAGGGGCGTTATTGATAAAAAGCCTATTTTGAACTTTTGATTGATTTTACTTGAAATTTGGTAAGCACGTTTCTTTTGAAGAATAGAAGACCTATAAGAGCGCGGGGCTTACAGAAATCTACTTCTACAGTGGAAGTGGGAATTTTTGGGACGTAAAGATAAAGCAGTTCCCGTTTACGAATTAGTAGACCTATCTTAATGAAATTTTGGTATGCATGTTTCTTTTGATGAATTGAAATCTGCTGAGAATGAGTCTTAAGAAGCTCTAAGGTAGTTTCATGGGTCTTATTGATAAAAAAACTTTCCTTCCTTTTAGCTATAAGATTAGACTAAATTTTCTCAAGTATTTTTACTTTTGTTGGGCAAAAATCCAATTTTCAAAATGGGTTTCTGGGAGAAGCAGTGGAGTGAAAATATAATTTTACTTCAGTTTTATAAATTAAAGCCACCTTTTATATCAGAGAAGGAGAGAGAGTTTTAAGGAGGTTTTTCACAATACATTCGAACATGTAAATAGTACATGTTCGTACAACATCCCTAAATGCCTAGAGAAGCGGGCGTGTAGCTGCTAGCAAAAATATAAATGGTAACAACTTTGAAATTTTCACCAGAGTTTAAACAATCAATATTTTTTAGGTTTCCCGATTATTGTTTTAAGAGAAATTTCATTTTAATCTGATCATATAGAACAAATTCCTCTTTACTCTCGTAGTAATTTCAGAAAAATATGTATTATCTTAGCTTTATAAAATATTTCGGTTATTTTCAGACTAGCGCTTTCTGCTTTTTATGACATTTCATTTAATGGCATCTGAAATTGAATATATTTCAGTCTCCAAGTTTTTTCTCTACATGATTAGTTCATTCAAACATTTTTTGTAAAAATATAACTAAGCATTTTTCTTTAAAGATTGTATGACTCTCAGCATCAACAGTTATTTTTTAAAGGAATTTACTTTCAAGTTTCCTTATAAGTTTTTCGATATGTATTGTGACGTAGATCGCAGATTTTGATTATTTTACGTTATCAGTCTCAAAGAGCAAGACATTTCTGCAGGAGCAATGGAAATTTATTGCAGAAAAACATTCCCTGAAATACAATATACATCACTAGAATTTGCTTAATAAATCCCAGTTGCTCCTACATATATCTCTAAAGCGCTCATGCACAACTATCAGTGTCTAAAATACAACATGCAAGTTTAACATCATCTTTGCATGCACTTCGCTCCATAGTAGCAAATCTTTAATCGTTAAAAACCATTATAACTGAGTTTCAGTTCATATTATTATTACCACCATATTATTATGCTCACTCCTATTTATTGCCCAACGTACCTTTCCTTTATGAAAGATCAGCTTACGCCTGTGGATCATGATATTAATAAATACCTCAAGTAACTTCCAGAAGCATCCATATGGTCATGAACTCAGCAAAAATGATGCCAACTTAGCTCTATCGCCAAGTTTTTTTTACTTCTTACATAGCAATGTAAGGAGTGGTGTTGCTTGTGGATATTACAAATTTAGCAGAAAATAAATATAACAAAAAGTTGTATTTATTTTATACTAATTATATGTTAATTTTATGCGTATTAAACTTCCACATGTAAACTATGTATTTAGGCTATTTTAAGCATTCATTACAAAAAAAAAATCGCAATAGTTTTGCTTTTCTAAATTACTTAGTTTATTTCAACAAGAATTTTTTTTTTTTTCATTGCCATAATTTCTTTATTTTTCTTCATTTGGAAATGTGTTTCGTTCGACATCAGAATACAAATTAATTTTATTTAAAAAGAAAATCTTGGTGATTTTTTTCAAAAGCACATTTTTTATTTCCGCTTTAACTAGTATAAGATTAGAATTTTGTTGAAGGCATATGAGATGCCTTATTATTGGCCTCAAAAACTACTTGCTAATAAAAAAAAAGAGAAAAAAATTACGAAGACCCTTGAGATTTAATCAGACTTTTTTTAAGATAAACACATGCAGTTTTGTTTAAGGTTGTTGTTTTTGTTATATTTTACTCCATAGTAGTAAAACAGAAATAGGTATTTTTTGTAAAAATATATTTGAGTCAATAAACTGAGTGTAGTATATAAATATTCTATATGAGTTTTAAAGTTTTGCAATTGTAAGAGAAACTTATTTTCACTAAAGTAAGAATACATTTCGATGTATTTTGTTTAAATGTTATTAATTTATTTACTGTGACAATTTTAATTATAATTTAAAGGCTTTTTATTTTAATTTTACTATGATATTTTCTTTTTGTCTACTTTGCCGCATAAGTATCTATTGTAATGAAATTTGTTAAAAAGGTGCAATATTTTTCTTATTAACTGAAAATTTTAATTTTTTTCTTATTAACTTATTAAAAAACTGAAATCCCCTTGAAAGTGAATTTACATTTTTATCTTTTATCTTCCTTTTTCGAGGTTTAACCTTCCTACATTTTCATATAAGCATTTTCAAAGTTACATTTTTATTTTGTAGTACTAATTTACTGTGACATTTATTATTGTAAGATATGTTTTGTAATTTTTTATTTACTCCAAAACTTGAAGTACTTAAAACTTAACTCCCTCTCTTTGTATATTTTAATTTTTGTATTCTGATCCTTGTTATTTTTTTACATAAACCTTCCTAAGTTTTTATCCTTTTTATTTGTTTTCAATTTTCTCATTTTGTGTCTTATTGCAGGTGTATTTTATGTAAATATTAAGGTTATTTGTTTATTTTTCTCATTATTTATGCCGTTGTCAATGAGTAGGCTGCTTCCGAACAAAAGAAATGTCATCTACATTGAGTTAGATTATTTTTTCCTGAATGGCATTATTTTTTTAAGATTAATGCATTATTAAAATTTTTATGTAACTAATATTTAATTTAATTTTAAAATAGTATAAATGATTGATAAATGAATGTTTAATGCATTAATATTAATTTTTGTTGTATTTATTTTATAATAAAAATTGTAATATTCTTAAGTAACTCCGTCTCTTTTATTTTAATGTTGATTCAATGGATACTTGGTGAAATATTGGCGATTCAGACATTGAGGCATAATTTTTAACGACCCAATTTAGCGACTTGGTCACCATGTTCTTGACTTGGAGAATAAAGGAATGCTTCTGGAAATTACTGTAGAAATCTATAACATCATGATCTATGATGTAAACGGATTTTTCGAGAAAGCGTTAGAAGTTAGATGCTCAAACTATAAATAGCAGTCTCTTGAGGAAACTGTGGTTCAGTATTATACTTCAGCTATTAAAGAGTTCACTAGAGAGTGGTCACAAGTGTGCGGATAATCTTTGATATAACGCACTTGTATTTTTAGACACTGATAGTTGATTCTGAGCGATGTAGAAGGTACGAAAACCTTCTGGGACATTGGTCGAATTTTATAGATGTGTCCAGTATCTGGATTTCGATCATTATAAATTCAACTGCTGTTGGCGAAACTGTTTTGTTCTTTGGGTTTGATATCATAAAATACACGAACCTCGATCTACCTAACAGTATTTTTTCGTTGCAAATATTTGCAGTTGCAGAAGACAGATGTTCGCGCAAAGGAAATCACACGCGCATATTTGTCTACGCCCCATAGTAAGACATTTTACGAACACATTGGGATGGAATTCCTGTACACATGCACTTTATAATTGCTTTCACGCACACGAACACGCACACACACACACGAAATATATTTTTATATGTAAGATAAATATATATAATTTGATAGTATCTTGAGAGGATTTTAGGCAAAAATTACTCTGTATTTCCTAATAAATAAATTCCTAATTCTGATAAATTTAAAATATGAAGAATATTGTTTCATCTAATGTTTCACAATCCCGCAATTAAAACAATTCGTTGCATTTTAAATTTATTTAATGAATTCAACCTTGATACAAAATATAAAAACATAAAATAGAAATACATAAAAATTAAAACATATCTGTTTTATTTTTAGGAATTATAAAGCATGAATACCGTAACATCCGGCGTATAACGCGCACTTTGAACACAAAAAATAAGATAGAAAATTAAGGGTGTGCGTTATACGCCAGGTATAAAAACGATAGCTTTAAAATAACAAAAAGAATGGGTAGAAAAATTCTATTTGAGAGGTGTATTGAAACACTGTTTATTTGGGAAAGAAAAGACTTGCTTTATGAACAAGAACAGTTATTCCAGAGGTATACTATTTTCAAATGTCTGGGATAATACCTCGAATAAAAATACTTCCAAAACATAAAAACAATATATATTAATACTTCAGATTTCTTTCGTTAAAAAGGGGGTAAGTACAAGAGTATGGCGAATATACCTAAAAATTGAAAAATTTAGCTTGAAAGTATAGGTGCGCGTTATACGTCGGATTTTACGGTAATTATTGTATTATAGTTTAATGTTTTTTAGTAATAAGGTAATTGATAACTATATAAAAAATATCTAAGCAAATACTACAGGACGCTATTTTTTCACCAGTGCCAACGTTTTTCACATAGAAGCGCATATATATGGGGAGGAGGAAGAAAAGGTAGAAATAATGGGCGTGCTCTTCACCAGCGTAAATACTTCAAACCTACACCAAGATTACTGTAATGCATCCCAAAAGCCGCGATCTGATTTGTGGCCGCGGTGGTAGCTCGCGGATCAAGGTAACGGACACACGTGGCTGGCGTTCCGCGAGTTCGCTGAGCCTGGTACTGCTAAGGACCCGCCGTGTAGGGAGCAATGCGCCGCGAATCATCGAGGACGCGGCTCAAACGCTTCTACCGTTGGTGGTAGTTTGAGGATCCAGGGTTAACAGCCTAGGCTCGTCTTCTGCTCACTTTGACCATGGTTCAAAATTATGAGGTCCGTTACCAAAATCCCTTCAGTAACTCACACGGAACTGTTTTAATGATATCAGTACAAAGAAAAGAATTGTATTACGAAAGGACGGTGATTTCCGTCCGGGGATTAAATAATATCAGTTGAGTGAAAACAAAATATATAAAAGCCGGTACACTTCTAAGACAGGGTCAAGTAACCTAATTACAGTTAATTTAGAAGGTAATCAAATGAGATTTCAAGAAATTCTTTCAGTATATTTATTTTAGTAATATACAAATATTATATTCTGAATATATTCTGCAAAACTTACACATGACTTAGATTTTGAGTTAGTTAATATTTAATCACTTTTTAAAAAACTGAAGCATTTCATTATAAATCCAGATTCTATGTCTAGACAGAAAAATACATAAAGTACACATTCCTAAAATATGGTTCAAACACAGATAACGGATATAAATAGAGGGATAATGCCAACGTTTATATACCTTGACATACGTCTTTTTTGTTCATAATTTTAAATGTCAAAGATGTACGTTTTTGAAAGTGAAATACGAGGATGAGTCGTAAAATAAGTTTCCCCTGTCGACTGTGGTTAGAGTTGACTATGAAAGACAAAGCATATAACGAGACATTAAAGATAAGACATAATTTTATTTTTCCACATATTGGGTTGTTCGAAAAGTAATTTCGTTTTTTCCTCACGGAGAATATAATTGTATTATTCTATATCGCCTATCTGTTTGGCGAGATTTCAAAGGAATCAGTATTCCTTTAGCTTTTACTTGAGAACAAAATGATTATTGTCATCAGCTGAGCAAATTAAATGGTTCACTTGAACAGTAAAGATCAGAATTTATCAGGATAAAAGGTGCAATGTTCCACCAAAATAATGCGAGACCTCATACAAGTTTGTTACCTCACGAAAAGCTTTTACAGCTTTAATGGGAGGTACTGACACACTCACCATTTTCTCCAGATCTAGTACCTTCTGATTATTATTTGTTCCGGTCTCTAAAAGGGTTTGAAATTGTTAAATCTCTTTATTTCAAATGAGGAGGTCAAAAATTACCTGGATCAGTTTTTTTGCCAATAAAGAACAAAAGTTTTATGAGCATGGAATCATGCTACTGCGAGAAAGATGGCAAAAGGTATTGGACCAAAATGGACAATATATAATTTATTGAAATATTTATACATTATATGAAAATTTTCTTTCATTTTCACACGAAAAAAGAAATTATTTTCCGAACAACCCAATAAGTACCAAGTACATTGAGACATTTGTCATAACGCTTGATAAGCTTCAAGAAACCCTGCATGGAATCTCAGGGCTTTCCATACGGAAGAAGCGTTTACTTTTGCGTGGTCTTTTTGGAGATTGAAATCATCAATGGTACTCGTTACTGTCATACCCTGCCGAAATTGAAAGAGGCGATTCTGAAAAAGTGACCTGGGTTTCCCAAATCTGGCTTGATTGATTGAATATTAACGTCTCACTGTTCAGTTTACCGGGGCTTTGGCGACGGCCCAAAGGGGTTTTTAAACCCAGGTAAATGACGTGACGACCCCCAAAACTGACATTTCCCCCTTTTTAACTACCACACCACCCAACGGGAGGAGGGTTTCAGCTCTCGACAGATTAACGTGCACCCTCCCTACACGGCGGGTTTTTTAAGTGGTACTGGGCTGGAACTGTGACAAAGGCAACCACGATCCGATACTTATACCCCGGCTACCGCGGCCTCTCAAACCCGGCTTTCTGTTGTTGGATGACATTGCGGGGATCACACTCGGCGACGGAAAGAACCAAAAATCATATTGAAACCCCCTTTGGTTGGGCGCCTACCAACCCCTCCGTACAACCTGATCTTGTCCCCGGATTTAAAAAAGAATTTCGCCTGAAGGGCGTTTTGGAAACAAGGGCTAAAAGCAAAAAAAACCGTTAAAAAATTTTTCCGTATGCAAAGCCCTGAGTTTTCCGGAGGGTTTTTAAGTTTAAACGATATGACAAATTTTCCCAATGTATTTTAAAACCCTAATGGGGGAAAAAATTTTGTCTTATTTTTAATGTCTCGTTCTATTTTTTTTGATTTTCCCTTCCCACAACTCTGACCCCAATCGACGGGGGAAACTTTTTTTTTGAACTCACCCTCGTATTTGTTGACAGAGAATTTGAGACATTGCATTTGATCATATGCCTGTAAACAGAAAATTAAATTTATCGTTTCGTAAAATGTGCACTAAGATAAACTGATACATATGCATTAATAGTTTAGTAATTTAATTGGCTATTCTAATGTTCTGCTTCTTTTATTCTTAAATCACAGTATTCTCTAAAAAATTTTAAAAGCAATACAAAATATCTGTATTTTAGAAAGTACTTTTTTTAAAAGATCATTTTTAAGAAAAGGGTGGTTTTGCTTTGGGATATTAACCTCGCCCTAAAAAGTAAAAATCGGTCTTTTTGGGTGATGATACTCAGGATTTTGAGTCTCAGTCAAAACGAAAATGACCTTTGGGAGTAATTATTTTTTTCCAAAATTTCAAAACAACAGCAACATGGGGGATTTAGAGCCTTTAGAAAAATAACTTTGTATCCCTTCCCCTTTTTAACAGTGGATCCTTAGTAGCACCATGACTATCCTATGACTCGGGGTCAAAGAAAAAAAAATACATATATTTCTTTTTCTCTATATAAAATTTTTTTAATTTATGCTGTAATAAATTTATTTATACACAAGGTACAGAAAGAAAAATTGGGCCCTAAAAAGTTTAATTTAACTGAAAGCGCCAAAAATGGGTTTGACTAGGAATCTTTCCTATCTTCCTGCGTTTTCCCCGAAAAATCCGCTAAACTCATGGATCGTGATGCTATATATTCTCCAGTAAATTGGTTTAGTAGCATCCATATGTTCCCCAAAAAAGAAAACCCAACCCTTTACTTTTCAAATTTTTTTAAAAAACGCCATTATAATGTAAGGAATGATATTGTTTGCTAATATTTAAAAAGGGGAAAAATGAAGACGGAATTTATTATTTTTTTTCTCCCAAAAACAATACATTAGAACCCCCGCAGAATGCATGTAAATTACAGTTTTTTCAATTTAGGCAACGAGGTTTTGACAATTGTACAATGTGGCCGAAATTTGGCCCAAAGTTATTTGGGCCCGCCTTTTTTTAGGGGAGACAGGGGGTACCTCCCTCCCTTCTATTTATTTATAAAAATATAAATCATAATAATTTTATTTGCATTTACAATGTTTGGATTCTTTTGATTATATTATCTGATCAATAATCGTGTAAATTTATCTTCGATACATTTTTTTTTTATTTGAATGCTATTTAAGTAGGACAATATGTCTCAAATATTTTCTCTCTATACTTATTACTTCATTATTACTTCACTTGGATAGATGTCAAGAAAAAACACTACATAGATAATTATCTTAGAACAATATATTTTTGTACATTCTTAAAAGCTAAATTTTAAGAACTTTTTAAACATAACCCCAATTTTTTGTATCTTCATTTTATTATTTCTGCTCCAAAGAATTGTTTGAAATATGTTCATTACATTTTATATATTTTTATAAAATATAAATATAGAAAAAAATTTAATAACAAAATCACCTCACGATCTTCGCTGATTTTATGTAAAGTAGCTTAAACACTTCAAGTTTTTCATGTCAAGATATTAAAATATTTAATAGCATCAATGAAAAAAATAGCAATTCAGAAATGATCTTGAGAAATGAAAAGTGATAGATATATCCAGAATCTTGAACATTATTGCAAAAATAATAGAACACAGTATCATAAACGTATCGTATAATATTAAATTATAGTTTATTTTCAAGTAAAATAAAAGGTAATTATCCAGTAAACCAAGATCACAAGAAATATGCTGGGGTTAGACGCATCCATAAATTGTCCGAAATAGACGAATCATGCTTTATTCAATCTACGATTTAGTTCTACACTAATGGCCAGAACTCATGGACCTCAGAAGCAACGCCTGAAAGATTAACTGTTCTTTTGCAATATCTCTCAATCGATCTAACAGTGCAAACAATATGAGTTGTGGGAAAAGTTACAAGGGGAGACAAGAACTTTCCTTCTTAGATATATCCGATTGAATAAAAAAAGAAGAAAAACAACTAACAAATAATGTCTGCAGATGAGGAAAAAAAGCAATTAGCTTGAAATGGAAAGCGTAAATTAGGATTTTTATTTGATATTCGAGATTGGAAGAAAATATAAGCGACTTTCTTAAAATGACAGAATTATTTGAAAGTGAAACGTATTAAATTGCAGTTTTGAATCTTTCAATACACTTTAAACCGTGGATTTAGTTATTATTATTAATGTCGCGCGACGAGCATTACAAGTGCTGTTGTAGACAAAGTTTGTAATTGGAATGATACGTGAACTATACCCCTTACAAATTTCCACAAGTAAAATTGAGGATATTGTTTTTCGACAGTCAATTCTCCCCTTTTTTTACCCTGTTGGCATTTTAAACAGACAGCGTTATATTTTTCAGATTTTCAGGCCACACCTGAGAAGACATCATCTTTTGACTGGATTACATAAGACAACAGATTACCCGTCATGTTTTGACCTATCTGGAGACAAATAGTGCTCAAATAGTGCCTTACTATCACGCTCTGAGGATTTATCATCCAGCAAAACCTTCTAGTCATGGGTTGCTGAGATACTAGGCCACCAACTCTTCAAATGATGAAATATGGCATAGACATGAAGCAACATAGAATGACTGGCTCGTTTCTATCATCCATGCTAGATGTCAAATCGGGTTAGAACCGTTTCAGAAACCAGAAGTGATTGCTGTGTGTACTAGTTTTAAACTACGAATAGCTCCAAACCTTTTACAAATTTAACCATGTTTTTTCTTTGTATTGCTGTATTTGTACAATATGTAAGGAGTTGTTATTTGTCTTCTTATTTTGGTTGCAAATTTAATGATCAGTATTCAAAATAATTTATTTTACTTTTGCGAAAAATTTCCTTCAGTAAAAAGTTTTTCGATACCGTAATTAATATTATGTAATTTCATGTACACAGAAAGGTTGCAAAACTCCGATTTTTTTTGATTTTTTTGACCCTGGTGAGAAATTTTAAAGATAATATGCTTTAAAATAGATAAATAATATTGCATTCTCGTGTATTCTAAATTATTTAGCAGCTAACATTGAACATGGGGGTTAACAATAATTCAACAATTTATTACTATATGAAATATTATAAAAACACATATGCATGTTAAAATAGCAGAATAAATCAATATTCAAACTTTTCGAAGCTTTTCTTGCCGAAAAATGGAAAACAGGCCATACTCAGAAATAACATTTAAAACACTTTGAGATCACAAATACAAACATAATAATCTTTAACTCTAATCATCTAATCTAAATCATTTAACTTTTATATTATTCTTTCAGTACTATTTTGTTTTTTATATGAATATAAATTTAAGTACCATATGAATGTATGTCTTAAACATTTCCCTAGAGAGCATATGATGCGTATCAAAACACCAAATATTATACTTTTCTATCAATAATATAAATGTTTTGTTTAAATGAACAATATATGGTGGTATGCTTACGTATTATACTGTTTACTGTTTTCATCATATCTAAAGTCTGTCAAATGCCTCTATATGAAGCCAGTAGTGGTGACGATTCGCATGCATGTTCGAACCCTTCAATAATAATAACAGCATTTGGCGATATTTTTTTAATGGACAATGCGTTTTGTTTTGGCGAATCGGCTGTATAAAATCGCGATATATACTGGCGACGTTCCTCGAAATTTTGAAACAAATTAAAGTGTCAAAGAGGTTATCTAAGCGAAAACTCTTCTATTCACTTCCTCATAATCTGAACGTAATAGCTTTGAGCTCAATACACGAAGTTCTTAGATCCGAATTTACTTTTCGTTAGTTACCTGGTAATTATATTACCAAATATGTACATAAATTGAAATCACTATTAATGAAATGTCATCTTTTCTAAAACGAACATTTTCATAATATATCCAGAGAATCGAAACAAAACAGAAATTTCTCAGAAAAATTTAAATTCCTGCTATTTTACATAAGCTGTGATTGCACCTACCAATATTCTAAGTCATTTAAGGCTCCGAGTACCCTAAAATCAGGATTTATTTTTGAAAAATGGACAATTTTTTTTATGATTTTATTTTACAGATTATCTTATTAGCTTCATAAAAATACCAAGGTTTTTATTTTCCTTTCACTAGAACAAACACTCGCTTTTTTAAAAAATAAA
>BMAV01002599.1:0-13165 GCA_019973955.1 Trichonephila inaurata madagascariensis | reverse complement strand
TTAAAAAATTTAAAAAAATTAAAAATTTAAAAAATTAAATATTAAATTAAAACCATTAAATTTAAAAAAATTAAACTATTCGCCATCGCATTCTGGATATTTAAAAATATTAAAATTTAAAACAAATTTTAAAAAATTCTAAAACAAATAATTGCATAATGTAAGTGAACTCTCAAACACCAAGTAGCATATCCTTTGTATATATATATATATATTTATATATATATATATATATATTTTAATATATATAATATATATATACATATGTCAAAATTAAAAATTTTAACAATTAGGCGCAATTGCAATTCAAAAAAAAGTAAAAAATTTTAATTCTTCCACTTAGGTCAACTTTTTTTTTATTTTACTTAATTAAATTTTAAAATAATAAATTAAATATTTAAAAAAAAAACTTTTGAACATAAATTTTTAGCGTTAATTTTGCGACTTATCTCAGTTGAAAAAAAATCCCCAAACCCTGAATTGTCAGTCGAACCTCCATAAAAAAACCTCTATATTGCAATACTATATAGCGAATTTTTTCCGGGAACCAAGAACATTTCACGTTTTTTCTTCGTAAAATGTAACCACCCTATAGCGAAGTGCATTTTCTATATAACGAACTTTTTTTCTTGCAACTCAAATGTTTTCCCCTCCATATTTTTAAAGTATTTCTGGACATTTCAAGAGTTATTCTCTATTAATACATTTTATGGTTTTCATAAATCTTGAACTGGTTTATTGGGACCAACTCGCCGAGCAATAAATTCTGGGAGTTTCTAAAGGGTACAACCTTTAGCCCCCATTGTGCAGTTAAAAATTTAATATATTTTTACCTTTCATTGGGTTCTTTTAAAAAAAATAATGTATATTTAAAATTTTTTTATGCTTTAAATCATAAAAAATGTTTTTTAAAATTTTTAATTTTTATATAAAATTATTTTCTTTTTGAAAATACGTGTATTCCTCCATTCTTTTAAATTTCTTTCATTGGGTTTTTTTTGATGGGTAAAAAATTTATAAAATAAATAGATATTAATTTACAAAAAGGTGTGAATAATTATTTTTTTAACTATATAGTGTGTACGAATTTAAAATTTGTTTTATGTGGTTTATAAAGTATATTGAAAGATGAACCTCTAAATAACGAACTTTTTTTCGGGATTTAGCGACTTTGTTACATAGAGGTCCGACTGTATTTTAAGCCAAATTTGAATTCGCGTTACATATTACGAAAAATCAGTTGAAAATTGATTTATAATTTTCGGTTCTTCGTAGCTTACTTATTACACTATCAGATTAAATTAACCATCGAATCTCAATATAGTGTTGCCAAACGCCATATATTAATAATCCCGAATTTAGGAAATTCTGTGGAATATGCATGAATACATAGATTCACAACTATAATACCGTTAATTATAACGAAAAAAATCACGCAAACACGAAGAAACTGTAAGATGCTTTCCGTAGGTATAAGAAACCAGCAAGGCTCGCTCTTTCGTCAGTTACACACATTTGCTATTGAAACACACACAAAGCCGCTTTAGATATTTACATAATTCCCTCCGTGACTCCGCGGTTTCCTGTTTTTACAGTTGTTATGAAAGATTACATTTAACAACGTAACAGATGAATCACATCTATATAATCACCATAATATCTCCCATTCAATGCAGATTCATGACTTTTATAAAACCCCATTAACTCCAACACGACTTCTGTTTGTTCCATATAATTACCCGATAACTTTCAGTACTAATTAACAGACCTCTAATTAGTCCGACAAAAACAACACGCTCATTAAGAGGACAGACATTGTTAACTGTTGAAATAACTGACGCCAGAAAGCGAACCGCTGAATAGACGAAACACACATTCTATTATGAGATTTAAAATTACGTAATTCAAGCGCGCATGGCGACCTTGGCGACGAAAAAGAAAAAAGCAATTTTTTTTACACACAGATTTCCATTTTTAATCTATATTTCACCCAGTGTCAACCGCAAGAATGAACTGTTAACTTGTATTTTCTTTTTCTTATCTTTAAATTTCGATTCTGAACCAATTTTTTTAACTACTTATGGATATGCAGATATATACATACCCTAGCTCTCAAGAAATATGATCGTATTTAAAAAAGAAACTACTTTTAAACCCGACCTTGCGTGTTTTTACGAACTGTGTTACACAATCGAGTTGAATAGGCTTCTAGATTTTTTTTATACTTGCAAATGCGGAGCATTGTCACGACTGACTGTACATTACGTAATGACCTCATTTACATGGCTATTTGTCTTACGAGAGAGTTTCACTTTTTTCAAGGTTTCACCGTTCGTAACTCGTTTTCTTGCTTCTCTTCAATTAGGGTCTTCTGCGCGTAATGGAAATATTTACAGAATGACGACTGCAGAACCGCGTTCGTGGAAACTTTTTTTTTTATTTTAATAATTCCGAGACGCTGATGATATCGTTTTATTTTCTCATTCTTGGAGAGAAAATAAGTTATTTTTGCACGAATTGCGGAGAATATTATGGGTTTACTGCACGCTTTTTATGTATTGCTGTTCGTAAGTTAAATATATGTTCAAGTGAAACCTTAAAATTCTTTTCTTTTTTCGGTTGTGTAATATTTGTGAAGTTATCCGTACATGACGCAATCGAGAATAAATTGTTACATCAATTTATGTCATTGTCAGAGTTAAAAAGGTATCACTGTTTATAAAATTTTCATGCTACCGTTTGAGACACTGAAGTTGTAATAAATTCAAATTCTTAGTTAAATTTCATTGAAACTGTTCATACTGTAGTTGGCATCAGCAATCTATGGCACGCGGTACAGTTATTGATACTTTATTAATTTTTTCAGAAAATTTATCAATTTTTGTATGGATGGAAATAGATAATTTTGAAATGAAGCTTCAGAATTATAGAAAGCAAAAATTACTGGTTTACGAAAAAATCTGGAAGATTACTTGTACGTAAATCGACAGCTACTTTAAATTGTTGAATCCATTGCTGGAGGGATTTAATAGTTTGAAAAAAAAATCCCCAAAATCTACTTTCTTTTTTTTAGTTTTTTTTTTCCATGCGAACTTTTTTTTATATGAAGATCCGGGTTCCACGAAAAATTGTTTTACGCGGGGAATTTCAGAATAAATTTTCCAAATTAAAAAGCCCAAAATTATCCCCTATTTGTCTTAGGGAAGCGAGCTTTGTCGGAAAAGATTTAAAACCCTTAAACCAAAATACTTTTTTTATTCAACTATTTGAAGCAATTTTGGGTTTTATTTTTTATTTCTTATTTACTTTAAATTTTTGAATTTTGTTGTAAAATGGGGGAAATAATTTGTATTTGAGTTTTTTTCTTTTTTTATATTACTCATGTTATTTTTTATTTCATTTTAAAAATTTGGGCTTTCAAATAATGCCCCCCCTTACGTTAAAATGGCGGTTCAATAAGAATTTGGGGAAATCTTGGCGGTGAGCCAATTTGGTGATTTTTGGCGACCATGTTAACGGGGTTTGGACCCTCGGAATCTTCTAAAAAGGGGTTGGATCTCCTCTTAATTTTACGAGCGGGTTATTTTTTCCGGTTTTCCCTTCGCGCCTAAAAAAGATGTTCCCCGGTATGGCGGTCGGTCTGGATTAAACCAGCGGTATTTAGGATTGTTTTTTGCCCTGGCGGTGGCTTTTTGTTTGGGTAAAATAATCTTTTCCCTTACATGTTTTGTAAATCTAAACACTGGTGATTGTTTTTGGGTTGCAAATTGAAGGGTGTGAAGACTTTGGGAAATTTTTACTCTGGGGGATTTGCTGCTGAACCCCTTTTTAAAAGTTTTGGGTTTTTGTTAAAAAAATTCGCATCGTTCTTGGAAGAACTGTTTATTTTCTTTGTAAATTTTTTCTGCAAAAAACCCAAAGAACCCTGGATCTACGTAAAATATTTATATTTTGGGTATTTTTTCGTTTTTTCAAAAATTCTCCCCAAAAGCAGGCAAAATTCCCAACAAATATACACATAAAAAATGCTATAAAGGGTTAGTTCTCATTTTTTCTTTTAATTTTGATTATTAGGGAAACAAAGAAATGACCGGTTTTTTTAAAAGGGGGTGGTAAAGATTACCTTCGGGAAAATATTCCTTTTGGGTCGGTTTATTTTTTGGCGACTTTATCACTTGCGCCGGTGAAAGGGAAAAAAGTACCTTAACTATTGTTTAAATTTTATGTTAATAAATATTTTTTAAACGATACATGAAAAAGAAAAAGTTTTTTCCCTAAATCTGTTATTTTGGCTTTTTTCCCCCTTAACTATGAAATACCCACGGGAATGGGGAAATTTTTCCCAAATATTTCCTTCTGTGTAAACCCGGGTTTATAAAAGGGGGAATTTGGGTTTTTGGTTTTTCCCACAGCTACAAGGTTGCCCCCTCCTCAAAAAGGGGCCCAGAAACCGTTAAAGATGGTTACCCCAAAACCCGGGGAGATGGTAATGGGTTGGCCCTGGCCAAAGATAACCCCACTTTTGCATTGGGCTTAAAGATTTATCGGTGGGGGGTATTTTTATGGGGTATCTTTTAAATGTTACCCTCCTATCTTTTTTTATTAGGGGGCGTCGTAAAATTTTAAAATTTCCAATTTTTGGTTTACTTTTAGGGTTTCCCATTACAAGGGGTTTTTAGCGGGAAATTTCCCTTCCCCCTTCAACCCGGCCCCCAGTAGCAAAAGGGTTGGGGGCCCGCAAACTGGGTTCCGGGAAAGGGGGGGGAGTTCGACCCCTGGTCAACTATAGACCCATCGTGTCTTTTTTTGCCGTTAAATCTGCGAGAAAAAAAGTCCTCTGTAGCAAAAGCGCGTTTGTTTTAAGAAAGTCCAGCCCCGGGTTTCTTGCTGTCATTTTCCCAAGGTTCAAAGTTACGAGGTCCGTAAAAAAACCCCCGGGGGGTTTGCTTCTTTAATGTGACAAATAAAAATGCCCAAATGATATTCCCCAAAAAGTAAAAAACCGCCCACAAAATTTCCCTCAATAAAAAATAAAGCTAAAAACATTTGGGGGGCCTTTTTTGAATTGGCGATGTTTTTTTAAAGGGGGTTGGACGAAAAGATAAAATCAAAAGTCCCCAGAAATCTTACACAGATTGGTTTTGAAGGTCACTTCTCTAGAATAGAAGGGCTTTTTTAAAAAAACTTTTGGAAAAACATAAACAAGAATTTAAAAAAAAAAATTAAGTAAATTTATTTTAGATAAAACCAAAAAAAAATTTTTTTTTTTCATTTTTTTGTAGGTTATAATTACAAAAAATAAATATACATAGGCAGGATACAACAAAAAGTGGTAAATTTTTTTTTTTATTAAAATATTGTTTGTCTTTAAAACAATCGTATCCCAAAAATTTCGGGGTTCAAATAAAATGCTTTAAAACAGAAAAATACCTTTTCGACACAAAAAGGGTCCCCAAAAAATGATCCAACGTGGGGGTGAAATTTTTAAAATTTTTAAATTTGTTTTTAAAATTTAATTTTTTATAATTAAAATTTTGGTTTATTTTTTTGGGTCCCCAAAAATAACCCTGATATAAAATTTCGGCTAAAAGGGGCGTTTTAAAAAATTTATTTTATTAACTTTTGAAAATTCCCCCAAGATAAATTTAAAAATAAATTTAAGAGTTTTGACCTAATATTTGGGGGTTAAAAAAACTTGATAAAAAATTTTAGACCAGAAAAAAACACAAAATGAAAAAAAATTAAAACAAGAATGAATCTCGATTATTAATTTTGTGGGGTTCATTTTGATTTAAAAATTTTGAAAATTTTGGAAACCCAATTTAGTTCAAAGGGTTTGGGGGAAAAAGAAATTTTACCCCTTATTTTTAAAATTTGGGAATTTAATATTTTAATTTTTTTGACTGGGGATTTTTTTTTTAAGTGGGTTTCAAAAGGCCTTAATGAGGGAAAAAAAATTACAAGGGGGAAAACAAACCAGTTCCTTAATTTTTTTGGGAATCGTAACTACAATTGGAAGCTCCCGCCCTTTTATAATTGCTTTTTGAAAATATCTTTTGTTTAATCGAGTCTGGTTTAAACTCAACCGGTAAAATAAATTGTCGCCTTTCAGTTCCCAAAATGTTTCAAATAAATTATCACATTTCATTTTTGGTTTTTTAAATTAACGCTAAAATATTTTGAACCCATTTCGAAAAAAGAGGTATTTACAGACACCTTCACCTTTGTTTTAAAAAAAATTTTTTAAATTATTTGTCACTTATTTATTTATTTTATTTTTTTTTTTAGTTTTTTAAATTTAAAGAATTCGAAAGGGAAGTCCGAATAGCTTTTTAAAAAAAAACTTGTTGCCTTGAGGCTATGGATTAAACTTTTTTTTTCTTTTTTTTTTTTTACACCCAAGGGGTTTTTTTGGGAAAAGCCCTAGGGGAATGAGTAATGTAAAAGGGGGTTTTCCCAAAAACAATAAAAAAAGGGGAAATTTTTGAAATTAGGAAAAAATTTTTTAAAATTTATTAAAAATAATTTTTATTTTTAACTTACGCGGGAAAATTCTTTTTTTTTTTTACATTCATTATCGTAAATTAGGGCTAATGGCAGATCAAACATAAAAAGGGCTAAAAAAATTTTAAAAAAGGATGTAAACATGAAACCTGTTTATTAAACAAAAGGGTTTACAGGATAAAAAAAAAAATTAAAATGAACTACAGTATTTAAAAAGATGAGGGCATAATCCCTGGGAATTTTGCGTTTTAAACCCAAACATAAAAGGGCCTTTTGAAAAGAATACCCAAAGGGGAAAAAACCCCCCAAGGGAAGTTTAGAATGGAAAAAACGGGGCCTGGTAAAAAAACCCCCACCAAAAGTTTTTTATTGAGTAAAAAAAAATTTTTGGTAGGAAAAAACCAATTTTAAACCGGGGTGTTTATAAAAAAAAAATTACATTTTTCCCAAAATAAAGGTAATTAAGAGATATAAAGCAAATACCAACTAAAAAAAAAAATAACCCAAAAGTGTAAAATGAAAAAAATTTTTTTCAAAAACGAAGATGTCAATATTTTTTTTCCAAAAAAATATATAATTAGAACAAAAAAAATAAAAAAGAGACAAAATACGGGAAAAAAAATTTTTCCCAAACACGTTTCAGATTAATAATATGTTTGGGAAAGACACTCATTTCCAATTAAAGTTTTTTTTTTTTTTATTTAAAAAAAAAATTTTCCCCCAAAAGGGGAAAAGATTTATTTCCCGGGTTTTTCCAACTGCACCCTAAGATGTGAACATCGTAATTTTTTAACCAAAATCCCAAAAGGCAAAGGGGGGCACCAAAAGGGGGCCCCAAATTCTCCTAAATTCCACAACGGCAACGTTAGGATTTTAAACCTCAACTGATTAAACGTCAAATTTCCGTTTTCCCTTTAGGAAGGTAGAGGAATTTGAAAGGGGAATATTCCGGGAAAAACAAAAAAAAACCCCCATTTTGGTTTTGGTTTACAATTTCGTTTAAAAAAATATTTTTCATTTTGGGAAAAAAATATTTTTTTTTATATAAACCCCAAAATTAAAAATAAAATTTTTTTTTTAAAATAAAAATCAAAAATTTAAAAAAATTAAACACATTTTTTTCCCTATCTTAGAAAATTTTTAAAAAATCGAAAAATAAATTGGGTTTCCCCTTAATTAAAACCCTTTTTTTTGGGAAATTTTATAAATTTTTCAAATATAATCCGGGATCAA
Source organism: Trichonephila inaurata madagascariensis (assembly GCA_019973955.1). Classification (NCBI taxonomy): domain Eukaryota; kingdom Metazoa; phylum Arthropoda; class Arachnida; order Araneae; family Nephilidae; genus Trichonephila; species Trichonephila inaurata. The sequence goes on along the minus strand of BMAV01002599.1, from coordinate 5,428 downwards.
ATTTTAAATTAAATAAAAATTTTAAAAAATAGATAATTTTTTGTCTCGGTTTTAAAAAAGGAAATTTTCTTTTTTGGTTCGTTACAATGAAAAATTTTCCCTTTTTTTTAAATTTGGGAAAAAAATATTGTTTTTGGAAAAAATGAAAAAAAAGGCAAAAAAATTTCTTGAAATTACGAAAATGGAAAATTTGTTTTAAAGGGTTTGGGAAAATCTTTTTTAATTTTTTTCCCTTAAATTTCGGGGTAATCCTCACTTAAATTTAAAACAGACCTTGGATTTGCAAAGTTTGGGGGCCAAATTTTGAAAAACTATTTCGGGAATTTACAAATATGGCATTTATAATTAAATTATTCCTTTGGGAAAACGCTTTAGAATTTTAAGCAGTTTCTGACAGCTGAAACGAAAACCCACACATTAGACATGTTCCCCTGTAAAACTAATTTAAAAAATTCATTTTTTTAATAATCCCTACCAGAAATTTGGAAAAATTATCCTATGCTCCAGGGAAAAACAATTTTTTTGTTGCTGTTTAGAGCCCCCTTTCTTTTTAATTGGTTTGGGGGAAAAATTTTGGCCATTGAGTTTGATATCTCTTAGAACACTACGATAACAATTTTTAGATTTTTTGCTCGATGGAAAAAGTGACATTTTTAACTTAAAAAAATTTTTTAACTTTTTTGTTTGGGTTTATTTAGTTTTAAAACTAAAGTGTTAAAAAAAGGGGGAAAACAAAAAAGAAAATTCGGTACAATTTTTCGGTTTTTTTTGATAAAGGGGAAAAATAAAGTCAGACGGCTGAAACTGTGAATTGGTTAAAATTTTGATACCCCGAAACCCAGCCAATTACGTGCCATTTTGGTTTTCCCCACTCCGTTTTTGGTATGTCCGTTTGCGAAAATATTGATAAAATCCCCCAGAAATGAGATGGAAGTTGGCCCACATTAGTAATTATAGTATCGCTTAGGAACCAAAAAATTGACCATAAAACAATTTTTAAACCATTTGCACAAAGCTGGATTCAAAAGGGAAAACGATGTTTTGGGTTGCTACCAGTGTCGGTTTTTTCCATTGGGAGGTTGGGGTGGGCGCTCAGGGGCCCCGGGAAAGGGCGGGCAAACTGGACTTAACCAGGTTTTCTGGTTATAAAATTTTGACCCCCACTAGTGCAAAGGGCCCGTTTTCTTTCTGCGCCCATGGCCCTTTTGTCTTCTTGCCCCATGACCCGTTAACCCCCTCTGCCCCGGGCCCAAATGAGCTTAAATCGACACTGGGTTTCCCACCCAAATTAAAAATTATGATGGGTAGAGTTTTCACACCAAACCTCGGGCCAAAAAGGGAGAAATCGACCTATTTCTTAAGCAGATGGTAACTAGGGGTTTCCCAAATGGGTCCCCCTACGGCAACACTGTGTGAAAATGATCGTGGTCAAAGCACGGTGATGCAGCTCAAACGGGGGTAACCAGGGGTTTTTACTGTGCGCGGGTGGGGCTGGAAAGGAATCATTTTTCTTGAGGGTTCTTCCCCCGGTTAGATACTAAATTCCGGATTCAATTCCCAAATATTGGACAGTTTGGGGGGTGATTGACCAGGAATGGCCAACATGAAAGGGATTTTTTTTTCCCTCGGGGGGAAAGCCAGTGCATAGTGACTCGTAGAAACTCCAAAACTTGGTTTTTGGGGAAATTTTAATTTCATCTAAAACCCTTATTCGGTCCGGAACCCCGTTACCATGTTATTCTTGCATTGCAAAACTTCCTTTAAAAAAGAAAATGGTATCAAAAAAGATTGGGAAAATCGATTAACTAAATTTTTCGCCAATAAGGGGCCAAGAAATTTCTTTTCCCCCACCTAATATGTTATTTGAAGCAAAATTTTTAGGACAACACAAAAAAAAATTTTCAAAAAAATTTAATTAACTTTTTAGCAAAATTTTTATTAAAAAGGATGAATGAAATAGTATTGTTCTTCCCGTCATCTAGCCTCTTTTTTAAAAAAAAGATCTAGAAATATTTTCATTGTTTCTCGTTTTTTACTACGTTTTTTTTTCAGAATCCCCTTTGCGATTCAAACATTAATTTTTTAAAAAAAACACAAAATTTATACTTTTATATTTTCCCAAAGGAAATTTTTTTTTTAAAAAGGTGAAACCTCTTAAACCCCAATGTTTTAAATTTGGGTTTTTTTCGATAATACCTTTTCTGGGGCTGTTTTTTTAAGGCCCAAAATTTTTCCCTTCAAAAATTTAAAAAAGACCTTTTATTAAATGAAAGGTCTTTTAACCCAAATTTGAATTTTAAAAAAATTAAAAAAATTTTTTCAAACAAAAGAGTGAAATTTTACCCATTTTTCCCTAAAAAAATTTTAAAAATAAATTTTTGAGGTTTTTTTTCAAAAGCTCATTTCTTTTTTATCAGCCATCATTATAAAATGTAAAAAAAATACGTAAAATCCTGTGAACATTTTCTTTGAAAAAGTAAAAGAAATAAAAATTTACAAATTTTGGGGTAAAAAGAACTTAATTGTATAATTACTTTTTTATTAAAACTATTCCTCCCCCTTACTCCAAATGATCTACATTTTTTTTTTTTTAAACTCATCATCCCTCTCTCTCTTTCTTTTAAAATTTTTTTTTCCTAACTTCCTTTTTTTTTTTTGTAAAACATGAAGGGTTTTTGCCTTTTAAAACCCCCCTATTTGCTGATGCTTTTTATTACCTGTCCCAAAAGTAATCCCTCGAAAGGGTCAATATTACAATTTTTTTCAAAATTTCCCGGGGTTTTTATACATTTTTCCCCTTTTTAAAAAAGATGAATTTAAAACCCCATGTTTCCCCAAAGATTATTCATCTATTTGTCAAAAAATTTTCTTTTGGGTCAGAGACCATTTACGTTGTTTAATTTTCATGGGTTTGGTATCCATAAAACTTTTTAGCTTTCGGTTAAATGTTTTGATTTTACATCTTTCATTCAATTTTAAAACTAAAACAAAATATTTTGTTTACATTTTTCGCCATTTAAATGGGCGTCCCCGTTAAATGTTTATTTAAAAAATAGGTTTTAAGGGCTTCTAATTCCCCGAGGGGGTTAAAGTAAGTATTTTTTAAAAAGGTAAATCCCATAAATTTGAAAATAAAAAATTTAAATTTAACCCAAAAAAGATTTTAGGTTTCAACACCCCAAAATCTGTAGATTTTTTTGATATGTTATTTTAAGTTTTTATGGTAAAAAGGGGAAAGAACTTTTTCCCAAAAAAAAAATTCCCCCAAAAAGTTTAAAATTCTTTTTCTCAAAAATGAAATTGTAATGTATAATTCTTTCAAATGAAAAAACAATTGCAAAAAATATATAAAAAAACCTGGTTTTAAAATCAAAAGAATAATTTCAACTCATAAAAAAAAAGCCCCAAAAAAACAAATTTTTAAAAAAAATTAATCTTTTTAAAAAAAAACCATTAAAAAATACACTTGCTTATGTTTTTTTTAAAAAGGGAGTCTATAAAAAGGGAGTTTTTTAAAGGGGAAAAAAATAAATTTTACGGATCGGGTTCAGGGGTTTTAACGTACCTAAAGATCAAATAGTTCTATGGAAAAACCGAAAATTTATTTAAAAATTCCAAAAAGGGGGGTGCACTAAAATTTTAATAAATGAAGGTCTTCCGCCTTCTCAATGCTGTATAAATATTAGTAAAAAAAAAAAAATAAAGATTAAGATTTTCCAAACTCGCTCATGGCAAAAAAATCCAGTCAACTTTTTTTAATGGTGAAAACAATATGACTCCCTTTTGAGAGCGACACCTATTTAAATTTTACTTTTTCAGAAAGATCCCTTTCTCAAGATCCCATATTTTGTTTCTAAAAAATTTCAGAAGCATCCATAGGGGCCCAAGTACCAACACTGTTTCCAAAATGGTAACCAAAATTAGGGTTTTCTCAATTTCCAACATTTCGCCAAATTTTTATTGCATCACCATTATAATATAGGCGTTTTTTCGCATAACGTTTTTTTCATAAAATTAACACAACAAAAATAAAATTTAAAAATATTTCACATCCCCAAAAATAAAATTTTTTACACTTTTTGAGCCTTCATTACAAAAATTCGTAAAAAAATTAAAAAAAATATGTAAATGTATTTTTCCCCGAGAATTTTTTTTTAAAACTTTTGCTGTCGTAAAACATGATGCGTTTTATTTATAAAATTCTAAAAAATTTTAAAAAAGTTCAAAATACGCAATTTTTATTTGAACAAGTTAATTTTGAAAACCAGTTTAGTATTAAATGATCGAAAGATAAGTGAATATTAACGTCCACTATTCAGCTACTACACGAGGATTTTGGAGACGGACCTCGTAATTTTGAACGATGGTCAAGTGACGAGGACGGCACCCGAGCTGCCATGATGTTAAAACGCATCTCAAAATGAGTAGCACTAATAATCTCCCAAAAGAATTAAAAATATGCAAATCAAAGATGGAAGAAAATTTCAGTGGTGAAAAATGGTGAACGGGCAAACCAGTTAATAATGTTCCAAATTTTCATCGGAAAAAAATTTCCAATTAGATCCTGTTCTTTAAATTCAAAATTAAAACCGTCTTAATCATTCAAAAGTTCATAGATTTCGTGAAGGGAGAGAAAAAATTACGAGATTTCAGCATTCAGGGGTCCCGAGTCCTCTTAAAAAAGAGTTAAAATATCAATTTCATTTCTTAAAAGCCGCCGCCAAATCTTTTAAAAAAAGGTTGGTCCATGGACCGAATCCTGGAAGAAAAAATTTGACAGATGATTTCAACACGCAGTGGTTAAGGGAACGGCATTCGATCCACAAAACAAAAACAGTTCAAAACATTTTGTATTGACGAACCTTTTCCCTCCTTGGGAGTGACGTTCTTTTACCCGGACATTTCAAAACCTTCAAGCGAATAGTGAAAAAGAAAGGGGATTTTTTTCAAGTGATGCATAAAAACTTAGGCACACAATTGTGTTTCATCTGGGTGTAAAGAGTTGAAAAAATTGTGATTTTTTAGAAGCGGATATAAAAGGTTGAACTAATATTGAATTTAATTATAAAAGCGGGCTAATCAACTTTTTTTTTTTTTTTGCGAAAAAAATCCAAATTTTTCTTATTATGGAAAAAACTTTTATTTTATTACGCAATAAATTTATTTATTTTGGAATATTTTATATTTTAAATTTAAATTAAAAATTTTAAACAAAAATATGTATTTTGTGATGATTATGTTGGACGTCTCTCGCGTCTTTCTGATTAAAATGACCCTATGTTCTTTGACGGCCACGATTGATGGCAAAACTTTTTTCCCAAACCCCAAAACCAGAAGGAAACGATCGAATATTAAATGAGATAAAACTATAAAAAGGATACGTGATAAGCTTAAATAAGGTGGAAACCTAGTATGATGTGGGAAGGGG
>BMAV01002598.1:0-22825 GCA_019973955.1 Trichonephila inaurata madagascariensis | reverse complement strand
TCACCAAAAATATTGGGTAAAACACTATTTAGCGAAGAAAAAGAGTAAAATGGGGGCCCCAAAATTACGATCTGAGAAACGAATTCAGAATAGTTGTATATTTCTTGAACCGCTTCATAAATTTAAAAAAAAAATGCATACAATACTTGTTTAGAAAAATTACGCAAGCACATATGCACACATTAAATGGGTTTAAGGAGAAACTTAGAAAAACAAGAAGTATGTTTTTCCTTAATCTTTGTAATTAAAAAAAACAAATTTTTTTTACTTTTCAAAAAAAGAACAAAAAAAAAAAACGAATTATTAGTTATTTTCCAAAAGATATTCATTATATAATTCCGTCAGTAGTTTTCATACTTCATTAACAATATGCAATTTTTTATGCTTAAAACAATCATGTATCTGCCCAAGAAAAGTTAGTGTTTTCTTTTTACTTTTAAATGGTAAAATATCACTTTTAAATGGTGCGCATGAAGCACATTCAATTAAGTATTGGAATTGAATACTTTCAGATGCAGACAAATTTTTATTAAAATAATTAATATCTAGTCACTTAACAAATAATTGTCATTGAAGATATTAAAGACATTTCATAAAATATATTCTAAAATCCAGGATGTGATAAAAAGCAAATACGTCAAAAGTTATCATTCAAAATAAAAAAAAGAAAAGCTTAATTTTTGCTCATAACAAAAAATTTACTCAAGGTATTTTCATTTACATAAACGATAGTTTTGTTTTTTCACAATTTGACAAAGAATGTGTTTGGAATCTATGAAGAAGAAATTATTAGAAATCTGAGGAAACTCCCATCAATTCAATGAAAATGCCTTGTTTTAACAATAAAGAGCAAATGTGAAAAAAATAAAGCTTGGGTGTTTTTATTAAAATAATTTGTTTTCAATTAATTTAAGTGAAATTTAACATATAACTAGAAAATATGTGTTTGTTAAACTTTAGCTATGCTTTAAATCTTACAGTTCTCCCATTTTGGCTATACTTAGTCTGATAACTTTCGCTCTGTTATTTTCTAAAATACTATTAATTGATTACTTTGTAAGTTTCAATAATTTATGGAAAAATTGTTTTCTGACGACGAGCAAACGAGCTGATTAAATTTAAAAACCAAAGAATCAAAACTTTTTTCATCAATGCAATTGGTTTCGCAGACTGATTTATAAAAAAAATGTTGTGTATAAAAGTTTTTATATAAATTTATTATTTCTTTTATTTTACTTTGATCCTTAATTAAATATAAGTATTACTTATTTTTAAATGAGTCGAATCTAAGCAACTTAATCTTGATAATGCACTGCAACTGAATATTTGTATTTAACGGAGTTGCGAAATAAAATTTCAATAACAAATTATTGCATTGATTTTTCCAAGTTTGAATGACAAACTATTTTAATGTCTTGTATGAGGTACGACTAACTAAATTTCGTTTTTATACGAATAATAAATACCATCTTTAAAAATAGAAACGAAAACACAAATAGAAATATATAACGAAGATATGTGAAAGTGGTGACACACCTGAATAATTTTTTTTTCTCTTGAAAGAAATATAATTTTTCACAAAATATTCTCCCAAAATGTTAAAAAACAAATTTTAGGGATATCTTGATAGGATTTTTAATTTAGCCACGTGAAAAAAAAAAAGGGATTTTTTTTGAACCAGATAAGTGACGGGGCGAATCTGCGCTTTTTCCATCCCCCAATTTTTTTCACACCAAGTCAACGAGAGGACTTTAATTCAAATTTTGTTGCATTGCCTTTAGCGGCACATTTTTTCTAGTATTTTGTTATAGTTCTAGTGGTCATTTTTTTATGAAATGCGTTCAGATTTCAGTAAGTTGAATAAAAGTGTTTCCTACAAAAGTTCATTAATAATTGCAAACAAGTTTTTTACATTATTTTTTGGTAAAACAAAAAATTAAAAATCATTCTTAAAGAAAACAATAACCAAAATTTAAATGGAATTTATTTTTGAAAAGGGTTAAACTGGTTTTTATAAATAAAAAAACATAATCTTGAACCGTTTTGAGCGGTCTTTTTTTATGCGATTGTTTATGTACAATATTTTTTTTTGGGGGTATGAATTTCAAGGGTTTGTGCCACTGTAAATTTTTTTTCTTTTATTAGGGTAACGGAAGGGAAGGGCCCTCCCCCTCCTAAGTCAGGTTTCACCTTTAAAAATTAAATTGGGGGAAAACTTTTGAGTTGTCAAGCCTTGGGGCCCAAGTCCCCCTCCCCGTACAGGACTCCCAAAGGCTTTGGGTCCCCCGTAATGTTTTCTTTCATTTTCCAGGGGGGTAACGGAAAATATTAGGGCCCCCTCTCCTGAAAGTCAGGTTTTTAAAATTTTATAAATTTGGGGTTTTAGGTAAGTCGGCCTTGGACCCTAGAGTCCCCCCCCCCATGATGCGGGGTGTAGTTACGCCACTGTGTAGAACTTCAAGATTTGTTCTTTTTTTAAACATTTCCCCCAAACAAAGCGTATTCAGTTGTTTTTCCAACGCCCAGCCCGCGCTTGATTAAAGACGAAACTTTCAATAATTAAATTATCAATAATTTGTTAAACTATGAAGACGGACAAGGGCCAGATTCTTTGGGGCGGAAAAAATTATCGGGATCCAGTTTTTTTCAAAAATTTTTGGGGAAAAGCATTTTTTAAAATAGATCCCATTAAATGGGAATATAAAACCGGGGCTTAATCGTGCTTAGCTGGTTATCGTGATATTTAAAGAAACGACCACCCGTTTTTCGTCACAAAACTTATCTTTTCTTTTTTTGAAAAAAAAATTCAATTGAAATTGAAATTCAAGGACGAAAGTGTTTTTGAACTTATTAATCGGACTTTGGATTACGATGGGATAATTATGTATGTGCATTTTAAAGACTTATCCTTATATACAATGAGAAACTATATGTTTTTAAAATGTTTCCATGTGTAATATTTAATTATTAATTTTATTATGGAAGTATTCTTACATAAATTTCGTAAATAATTGGTATATTTTATAAATGCGACTTTTTTTATGCGCTCCATATCCACCGCATAAAAAAACATTATTGTAGTATTTACATGAATTAGTTTGTTATATGTATGAATTTATGAAATTTTAGAAAAATTTTCTGTGCTATTTTTTATGCGGTCCCTATCTACTGCACAAAAACATGCACAACTGTATATATATATAGATAGAAATAGCTATAAAACCTAAGTATAACTAGTCAAGATAGTATGAAATATTAGCCACAGTAGTACAATAGCAAATTCCTGGCCTTAGGAACCAAGATGCAGTTTTAAACAAAGTTTTGAGGCTTTTCAACCTTCACCTGTAGTTTATTTATACTCCGTGCCATAAGGAAAGGAATAATATTAGGAGAATATAAGGAATAATATTAGAAGAAATTAAATATTACATATAAAATGCAATACTATTAAAATATAACGATAAAATTATAGCCTACTAGTATTTCAGTATACAAAATTTATAATTAAAATCGATCAATAAAATAGATGATAAAATTTACCGTATTAAAACAAAAAAATTTTTTTATAAATATAAATATATATCGGCATGTTTTTTTTTACTTGTCAACCATATAACAAATATATTCTGATTAATATTGAATAACTGTCTCTACATCTTATGCTTCATATAATTTATTACATTAATATATCTCTTTGCAGCACAAAAATGTTAGAAATGTTAAAATGCATCACTGTAATATTTCAGTTTCAATTATCGTTGCCAAAGAAATGCATTACAGTTGGGAAGTTGGCAATATGCCCGAATTTATAATATTATAGCACCTAGCGAAATCCAGATGCTCTCATTACACATGAAAAGAAATACCAGGAGTCTCCTAAAAGGGTATATCTGTAAAAGTAGAAAAACCGTCAGAATTTGCAGAAAACCAAATCTTTCCGCAGAGGATCCATTAGCACCAATTTTATTAGAAGCGTGGCAAGAGTTCAGCTATTGATCTGTCTCCAGCTTCAGAATATAGGCTGTTTCAACTTCAGTTCATATCACTTTTGATGGGGCTTTTACGACGCCTCGCCACTTTTCCTCCTGCTATTGAATGCAATGAAAGAAATAAAAATATTAAGGCAGAAAATCTATTTTTATTTACAAACTGAAGAATCTTAAGAATCAATCTGATTTGTTTCGTTTTGAGCTTTATTTGAATAATTATGAAAGGAATCTAAGGAAGGGAAATAGATGAATACAGAAACTTTATTTTCCTATTCAAAATTATGAGTATTTCCTTATGTATGTAATAATTCTCCATTAAAATTTTGCTTTTAGGGCTTTTCTTAAATTTGTGATTATCTTGAACTTTCAAAAAGGTGAGTGTTTGAATTTATGGCGCAAGATTTAATTTTAGCTAACTGTGCGAAATAATTGTTTTAAAATTGTTAAAATTTTAAGAGATTCAAAATATGAGATTAAAATAACATCATGTAACTAATTAAAAAAGTAAAATTCTTTAAAATCACATGTAGAATTTTTGTATACATGTGATACGCAATGCAAACTTTAAAAATCCTTATGAATAAAGGGAAATTAAAAAAATATATGACATCGAAAATCATATATGTCCATTCACTTTCGCTGTTTAAGACATATCAGAAATTTTAAACATAAAATTTGAATATTTTTTCCTCTCGATTTCTGTTTGGTGTCATGAAATAACTGAAACAGGTCTTTATAAGACAATCCACTAAAGATTTGTCTACATCGTAGATAATCATGTCCTTGTCTCCTAGTGATCATAGTAATCAAGCGGCCAAAGTCAAAGACTCATGGCTGGTTCGTCTTGTGTGAGTTTGAATCTCGAATCCCTAAAGATTCGCCACGTAGTGGAGGCAAGCAGTTGCATGTTAAATCTGTCGAAATACAAATGTTCTCCCGTTGGTATGGTATGAAAGTTAGGACAGGGAATTCCAGATTAGGTGTGGTCCTCGTCACCTGACCATGGTTCAAAATTTGAGGTCCATAGCACAGCGTTTCTCAAACCGTGGGGGCTCTCCCCTAGGAGGCGTGACAACCCTACGAGGGGGTTGCGAGCATGTCTAAAAGTAGAAAATAAAGGATTATTTAGAAAAAATTGTTAATTTGCTGAAAGGAAGCAAACCAAATTGCATTCTGAACTACGAATAGTAACATAATGCTTATCCTATAACTTAAAAGTAACTTAAAATATTTATTACTTTAAAAAAAAGTGACATACACAAAATTTAATACTTATATTGATCATTTGTACAGTTTATAAGTTAGGTTCGCATTGTAGCTTTAGCGTCAAAGTACATTTTAATAATATTCAATGCAGTATCACTGTATGAAGAATGGGGGGGAAAATATTGATTCAAAATTGAGTCACAATATTCTTTGTTTGAGAAGCTCTGTATTACAGAAATAAATAAATACACAATAGTCGTGCTACGAATTTTGTGTTTTAACGTTAAAAATTTGTTTTTGGGGTTTTAATGATTTAATTTCCGTGTTATATTTAATTTATGAAAAATTTAAAAAAATTTTCCAAAAAAGCAACACCCCCTTACGTTTAATGGCGATTCAATGAGAACTTTTTGGGAAAACTTTTGGGTGTAAATTTGGCATCATTTTTGGGGCCAATCTGGCTACTTTGGTGACTTTTTTTTGGTGGGGTTCGGAATCCTTCGGGTTCGTTTGGGTTTTGGAGGGTCCGTTTAAAATCACCCTTCAATTACAACAGTTATATTTCTTAAAACCGCCCGTCTATAAAAAACAAAATGCTGGCCGGGGGCGAGGGTCGCTTGAAAACAAATGGGGAGCATTGTTTTAAAGGGGAAGCTCGGCCGTGCTTTTTGGGGAAAAATCTTTTTCTTAGGGGTTTTTTTAAAACCCAAGGGGAAAAACCAAGGGGAAGGCCTTTGGGGTTTACCCGTGAATAAAATTTTTTTTCCCCAATCATGTATTTAGTTTATTTGGGTTTTTTATAATAAATTCGGGATCCCCTTTTAAGAACCCGGCCTTTTTTTTCGTGATTGTTTTGGGATAAAAATCGAACCCGGGTCTACGGGAACCCAAAGTAACCCAACATAAAAAAATTGTCACAAGAACATACCAAAAGAAAAAAACAAAAAAAAAATTAATTATAACACCCCCAAGCATTATAATTGGGGAAGAAAAATGCAGGGAAATTTGGGTCCCCAATATTGTAAGATTTTTAGGAGCACCCCTTTTTAAGAAAATAGCCCCCCAATGCCATACAAATTCCCCAACCGGGGCATTAAAATACATTCACTCATTCACCATCGGCTTCTGAGGTGTAGTGAACAATTGAAGTTTTCTTGGGCTTTGAGATACCATTTTTATTTCGATTTCGCACTTATTTTTTGAATGAGCTTTTTGTGTTTTGTTTTAAATTCTTTGAAGAAGTAGGTGCAATAGAAGATTTTTTATTTTATGTTGTAGTGGCAATCTCTAGTAAAGGAACAGATGTCTGAATTTCTGTTGGTAGTGCAGAAAATTTGTCAAACTCTGTAGGAAAAGTCTTGTTTTAGCTGATAAAGATTAAAAAGAGGTTTGTGGACTATTGCCCGTGGACGTAGCAGCAGTAGATTTTGGAATATATAGCTAATATTTACAAGGTATGGTAGATGTGGAAGGAAAGAGATTTGCGTGATAAAGAGAGAGTTGGCTTGAATGATACGCGCGCGCGCGATCGAAGGTAGCCGGCTTGGAGGATGATGTACTTGACATCAGATTTGCAGAATAAAATGATTTCAGCCATTGCAAAGGTGATAAAATTACATTTATAACGCTTGAATCTGTTTGGGAACATCCAAGGCATAACGTAACAATTAGTTATTTTAGTTTACCCTCTTAACGTGTAATATCATTTTTTAACCACAACTTTTTTTTCTCCTCAAAACTTTGTTTTAAAAAACTGCCATGTTTCCGCATTTTCAAGTGAGATGATGCAATATTACGTCAGCCACTGATCCTAATCATGTAAATTGCATGATCTTCGAAGATTGTAGACGTTTTAAGGGGGTAAAGGTGTAAAATTTGAACTCTCTGGAATGTAAAAAAAAGAACGCTTTAGTCCGTGTGCTTCTGTGTTGCTGCGTTTCGCTTTAAGAGTGTTATTCATAAAATATGGAACTAAAATAATAAAATGCTTCATTTCAATGTACATTCGTTTTAAATGTTTATAATTTAAAGTAAAGAACACACAGATTTATGGTTGGACACACAACTGAATACTGCAGTAAATTTGAAAGAAAACAAATGCACATTAGTTTTGACTTAATTCTATAAATTTTATAATAATTTTATGAACAAAATGTAGATATTAATAATACAATACAATATTTTGGATAAAATTTTATGTGCGTTTGTAATCTAATTTTTCAAATAGCTTAAGTTGTATTAATTTTTCTAAGATTTATTTTACAAATCTTCAAATTATGTTTGCTGAATTCCCTTCATCAATATTTTGTAACAGAATACGAAAGCAGAAAAAAGTTTAGATCAGCAATTATCATAAATCATCTAAAAAGAAACGGATGAAAAAATCATGTTAATAATTTTGATGTTACAATTTATATACTTAAGCTATACATATTTTATATGTAAATACTTATGCTTCATTTTTTTTCTCTTAGACAGAATTACTTTTACGAACCAAACATTTGATTGATATAACATTATATGTGAATTGAATTATCCCTTCGTTATAAATATTAGATGCACTTTGCTGAAAATAATTTAAAAGCTTTCAGTATTGTAATATTATGAATGTATATTTACATAAAAAAATGACTTAGTTAAAAATACATTTTCCAGACAATTCGAATTAAATTTCCAATTACCTATTGAAAACGAATGTAAAGTTTCTTTTAGAATAAAACTTAGAAATGAATAATGAAAAATCTGTTAGAGATGTAATTTTAAATATTCAGTACTCACATTTTCTATTTGAGATTAAAGTAAGTTATTAAATCAACACAATATTTTACTAATACTTACTAATTTTATTCCATTACAAATATTTTTTTACATCTTTTTAAGGGGTAAATCAATACTTTTTTCTTATTTTCTCGATATTATGCACATGTAAGAACCTTACAGAAAATATTTCAGTAATATTGTGACGGGCTCACGCGTCTTTTCTGTAACATAACCTCTGGGTTCTTTGACGGCCAAGATTAGGGAAATCTTTTCCAACCCAAATCCAAAAAGTGAAAATGCAGTAGATGCAAATAAGATAGTCTTTAAAAAAAACAGAAGTTTTGAAGCGGAAAAAGGGAATTTAGAGAAAGTTCTGTTTGAAAAAAGGTAGAATTGCAATTTGACGGACTACCAAGGAATCACGGATATCTAGCCATTACTACAAGGTGCATACTATTGCACGCGAGCCCAACAGCCAATCTGAAAGGGATTGAACCATTGAGCAATTCAAGGTAGGACAGATTATTTGAAATCTGAATTCGTAATATTATTAGAATTGAAAGTAGGCGGATAATATAATTATTTAGATAAGTGATCCAAGTTGCGCGATTCGTTTTAGCTACGGCTACGTGTTTTGGTTTATTCTCACTTAATATAAGTTTGTTCAATATATTAGAAATTTAAGTTACACTCTTAATAAAGTCATATTAAGAATTCTAAAATGTTGCTTCATTTCGAGAACCCCAAGCCTCTAATTCACGCTGACCCACAAAGATATGGTCGCCATAGATCGACCATATCACATTATAATTCTTAAATCGTTATGTTAAAGAAATTTGTTTCATTCAATTATCTTATATGCTGTATATATTATTTTTTTTCACGATACGAGTCAATATTATTTTCATTCTAAAGAATAAAACTTGTATCACAGAAAAGTAAATTTTAATTTTTTGCAATTGAACCTACTGGTGATTATCCCAATACAGAACTCTGTTCTCTAGTTGAAAGTTGTTAATTGATTTTAATTCTATATTTTTAATTATTAAAGCATGCAGTGAAAGGTGTATTTTGTATAAAAAAATTCTATTCGCAAAATTATAAAACGAAACTATTTTTTCTATAGAAAACGTGGAACTTTATTGATAGAAGACATAAAACCTTGAACTAATTTCAACAATAAACTAATTAATGAGAATAATAATTGTTTTTAAAATATTTATATAGAAGTATATCAAGAAATCATAGTATTCATTATTCAAGTAGAAATTACAGTAGGAAGAAGTTCTTAAAATTCAATGGAATTAATCAACATAATTTTTAAAAATTATTAATGATTCAAGAGTTCCAATAAAATAATACCCTAATAAGTACCTCTCTCCCTCCCCTCCAAAAAACAAGCAATTTCACATTTATTTGATTTTAAAAGTTTTTCTTTCATTAGATTTACATTTATCTGCAGTTGAAAATTCATAAGCTCTACTAAAATGCATAAAAACATTTTACGTTTTAAAATTAATTACACTGAAGGCAAAAATAATTTTCTAGGAAACATATCTTTAATTAAATGTAGAGATTTAGATTTTTATATTCTTTAAAAATATAAGCTGACTTTTTAAAAGAAAGAAAATTAGGCAAACGTTTAATTTTTCCTACAGAAATTTAAACAATTTTTAAATTTACGAGATTATGCAATTATGATTTTCCTTAACTAAATAATAATTACATCGTTTCTAAAGTAATGAATATATTTTTTTAAAAAAAAACATAATGATTTTTATTGAGACTAATTTCATGCTATTTTAAACATTAACGGATATAGTCTTCGTTAGAAATTTATACCATCTCAGCTGTCTAATTCAACAAGCAGTTAGCACAAAAATCACTTTGAACCAATAGAATTCTTTCTCATGAAAGTAAGAACCAATCTGCATTCGTAGCCAATCAAGCATGTGCATTTCTAAGAGCATCGGAATGTGCTACTTGAAGCAAATTGAGTTCACTGCAAAGAATCGTTTTACGTAATGAAGCTTACTTTTGAAAAGATTTCTTTGAAAAGGGTACACTTCAGTCTATTATGTTAAAAGTTTTACCGAAACAACTGAGAATACTATTTCTGAAAAGAACTGATGCTAAGTTTTTGTTGGAATTTTGTAAATTCCTGAGTAAATCAAATTAAAAGTTTCACATTCTCCTCTTGTAAATCAAAGGCTATGAAACTCAATTCATTAATAGAAAAATCATTTTAAAGAATTCTAGATGCTAGAATAGATTACGCACGTAAAATGCAATGGAAAACTACCAATGTTTTTTTATTAAATTGGTTTTTAATTTCACTAAAAAATAAACTTTAAAAATAACGGGAAATATCACTCATGTATGATTGTTTCTAATTATAAAAGCAGAAAATGTTAAAGTGCTATGCCAATTGGCTACATTCTGTCTAAACGAAGAATGGACTGAGTGATTGAGCTATATTAAGGTCACATTAGAAAATTGCATTAGGGCTATTGGTGACGGACATCGCAATTTTGAACCATTTTCAAGTGACAAAAATGACACCTGAGGTGGCCCATCCCTCCTAACTTCCACACTACACCAACGGGAAGTTGTGATGATTAACAGGCATCTGTCCTCTCTATGAGACGGGTCTTCAGCAGGACTAATCTTGAACTCAAAACACGCTAGCCACGAGGCCGTGACCGCACCCTCAATAATCGACTATCACTATCGTAAATAGAAACGAGTGAATTAAAAAAATATATGTAGTTTCATACATTTTTAAGCAAAAACAAATGCAGATAATAAATAACTGTTTCCCACCAAATATCTAAAATATGTAAGCAAAAGAAAAAAATCTAGATGGTAAAATAGGAAAAAAATAATAATACTAAAAATGTAGTAGAAGAAAATTGCAAAAAGTTCTAAATTCAATGAAGCACATTCAGGTATTTAGAACAATTTTCACGTGCAAGTGTTTTAAATCCAATCATTAATTTAATTAAATTGTTTAATTGCACAATACATCAAGTTGTCAATTTTAATAAAAATAACATTATTTGGGAGTTTTTTATAAGTCGCAATAGTATTTTGTCCTAACAAACAGTCATTTTGGGTATTTTGGCTACTACTGTACAAATAAATAATTTCTTTTTCGAAATCAATTAGAAATTATAACACCGTAATGGCTTATTTGAAGAAAAGGCATTTTTTTTAAAAAAAATATTCTATTTTAAATAAGTAAAAAATATACGAAAATCATTATTTGAGATAGTCATGGACTAATAGTTATTTCATTACAAAAAAGACCAAGCAATGTCGAACGAGTTATTAAAATATGTTCGTATTAATGACTCATTTTTCTATTTTTTTTAAAAATTAAATATATAATGCTCATAATAAAATTATACAGTTATAACTGTTAATTAAAATATGTAAGCGTTCTTCTTGATGTTTCAATATTCTTACTTAGTTTGCTATATTTTATTTTTAATACAATGAAAATTTGTAGGAACGAATTGATTAAGTAGCAAAAAATTTTCAAAAATTTTGTTTCCTAGAAAAGTTTGTCATTTTCATATAAAAATTCGAACAAAACTATGTGTTACAAAACTATGTAACATAAATTAGCTGATATTAACTGGGTTATAAAGTTATGAACATGTATGGAACTTTGAATAAAATTGAAGAAATTTACTGACATAGAAAATACTTCTAAACCAAAAGCGATATTTTAATCGACAGCTGAAATATTGTACAATGTTGAAACACTTTTTCGCGGAGAAGGAGAAATTATTAATATTTTTAATTAATACAAAATTTGTGTTTGATAGATTTAATACAAAAAAAAATATTTTATATCCTACTTCCTAGTCTTAGACAATTGTTCCGCAAATTGAATAGTTTTATTATTGTGCTTCGTTAATGTAATCCCTTTTTTCATTTTATTAAAAAATCAATTAAAGTTTTCTATTTTTAAATGCAAATTATTTTTTTGTGAAATCTCTTTTACAAAATGGAAAGAGGAAATAATTTATCATTGAACCACCTCTTGAAGATATGTGTTTGGAGGGAAAAAAATCTCTAAATAAACAATTCAATAGCAATTAACCAAGCATGGTTTTATCTGGTCAGTCCATTTTTTTCCCGATTAGAAATTTTAGCTTTCTCAAATGGAGCATATTTTTTTTCAATCTTCCCCCTTATTCATTAATATTTTATTAGCAACCTTGAAAATAAATTAAATAATTGAACATGATATAAAAAAGATATAAAAGAAAATGTTCATCAATTGTATGCAACATAAAGAAAAGTGAAAAAAGATATTTAGTCACAAAAGTAATTATTTTATTTTATGTAGATATTTTTCAGATTTTTTTTTACTTGAATAGTAAAAAGGAATTTACCATCTTATATATTCGTTCCATAATTGCCTTTCTAACTGAAAGCAAATCTAGAAAACCATTCCTATATAAAAAAAAAAGTATGTGTGTGTACTTATGTACGCACGTAAGAAGTTATACTTCTCTGACGTAACAAGATTAAAATCTTTCTAAAAATCTTTAGCAGGGCAAGCTAGGCCAAGGACGAAAGGCAGTTACGAGCAGAGTTGAACGATACTAACTTTCTGTCAATCGAACCAGCCAAACCTGAGATAATCACGATTTAAATAAACTTAAACATCCGCACAGGGACAATAGGGCCCAAATAATATGGGGGGGGGTCGAAGGCGGAATGATTCCGGTTCTGATATTTCTAGACAAAGCATTTTCGTATCCATTACTACGGAACGTAAAGCAAAGGTTCGATGACGCGGGGTTATAGTTCAGTAGTAGAGCATTCGACTGAAGATAGAGAGGTCCTCCGTTCAAACCCGGATGCTCCCTTCTTCAGGGAAGTGATGAGAAGTATTTTTGAGAAATTCGAAGGCGGGAATGATCTGTCCCGTTCTACATATTTCTAATCAAAGCATTTTTGTTTCCGTTCCTACGGAACGCAAAGCAAATGTTAGTTGACGTGGGGTATAATCTCAGTGGTAGAGCATTCGACTGCAGATCGAGTGGTCCCCGGTTCAAACAAGGGTGCCCCCCTTTTTCCGGGAAGTGAAGAGAAGTAATTTTTTGAGAATTTCGAAGGCCGCAATGATCTGTCCCGTTCTGTATATTTCTAGACAAAGCATTTTCGTATACGTACCTACGGAGCAAAAAGCAAAGGGCCGGGACGCGGTGTATAGCTCAGTGGTGGAGTATCCGGCTGCAGATCGAGAGGTCTCTGGTTCAAACTTGGGTGTCCCCTTCTTCAGGGAAGTGAAGAGAAATATTTTTCTTAGATTTCGAAGGCGGGAATGATTTGTGTGTTCCGTTCTGTATATTTCTAGACAAAGGATTTGCTCATCCGTGACGGGTGCGCCATTAAAAAATTTACCCTCTTCCCATTTCTCTAACGCCCCAAAAGAAGTATAACTTCAAAAAAGCTAAAATCTTTCAATGAAGATAAACTACTGTTTTATGTTTGTAATTTTTTCAATTTGCGTGTGAATGTGTATTCCTTATTCACTCGGAAAACAACTCGAAATTCATCACTCAGTGCATATTCAATTTACAAAAGTCTCTCTCTCTCTAATCGCACATATAAATTTAATATTTACTGTTCTGAAGACAGAAGTAATGTTATAAGATGGGTAATTTGTTAAGGTTTAACACTCATGGAGACTGTCGAGTCAAAATTAGTAACGCATTTGAAGTTTCAATATATATTTGTCTTAGCGAAAATATAAAAAATGCTTCTATGTGTAGAGTAGTTGTGACAATATTCCTAATGATGGTAGATCGAACTCAGGGGATTCAACGCTCGGAAGATTTTTACTAGAGGTGCAGAAACCATTCATTGAATCACAGATACAAATATATGCCTTAGATATTTTATTAATCACTTTAATTAAGTTTTTGAGGGAAAGATCAATTATTACTCTGCCATCCACTATTAAAATCACATCCATAGAATATCAAGGAATCCATTCATGTCGGTAACTCATTGAAGCAGTAATGTGGTAGGCGATATGGTCCGAAAAAAGAATTAGTATTCCTCCCTATCTCTACATCAAATCATTTTATATTATATAACAGCCTCTGACAATAAAGTTCGGTAAATAGTCATGTATATTAACGTGAATGAAATATTAAAAAAACTTCAAAATAGTCACCTCCCATAGCTATGCACAGCTGAGATCAGCGATACATGTCCTGGAAACTTTGCAAGAAGTCTTCTTTTGGGATGGAGTTCAAAAGCAAAGTAACGTTTCATTGGATGTTAATGATATCGTCAACAACATATATCGATAACAAGTTTTCCTCATTCATAAATTCTAGGTAACGATTTGTCGCACGGATTCATGGTTAATCTGAAATTCATCAAATATCATGTGCACAGCTAATTGACGATTATAAGTAATTAAATTTCTCACTTTCTCAATCTTTTCGTTAATGACGAGGATCACCAGTCTTCCACTACGGGAGTTGTCAGAAAAACACTTTTCCTGCTACTTGAAAACATGCAAATCACTCGTACACACACTTCATTGACAGTGCTTGATATTCACAAACACGTACCATCATTGCATCGGTTGTGACATCTCACACGTCCTTTTTTAACATAACCCTGTTTCCTTGAGGGCCACGAAATGGAAATCTTTTCCAACCCAAACCAAAAAAACAACGGGATGCAAAAAGAAAACCCTTTTTAAAAAGGATAGAAGTTTTAGTGAGCGCGATAGCAATTTAGAGAAAGTTCAGTTCAGAGAAGATAGAAGTGTTGACTACCTTACCAAAAAAACACAATCTAGCCAAACCCGGTCATTTGTACGCCAGCCGAGAAATATCCAAAGTGTATTGACGTTTATACCTACCAAGTTGGAAGATTATATTTTGAACGCGAATATATTATTGAGATTGAGAGTAGGCGGATATAGTATAATTATATTATAAGTGACCTAATTGCGCGATCTGTGTTAATTAAGACTACGTGTTTTGGTTCCATTCTCACCTTAATATAAGTTTGTTCGATATCAAAGTAATTTGCAAATTTTAATAAAGTCATATTAAGAATTCAAAAAATGTCTCATCATTTCGAGAATCCCACCCCTCTAACTTACGCTAAAAACCCCACACTTTGGTCTACAAATCGACCATGTTTCACGGTGTTCTCCCGTTTAAAAAACAAAACTTTAAATATATCCTTCATTCGTTCATTTTCTTGTCCTCAGTTACTAACCAACATACTAAACAATCATTTTGTAAAATAAGTCTTACATGGAATACAAATGAGTCTAAACTGAACAACGATGGTGGTAGATGGTCAACACCTGCCACCCTTGCATACCGTTTTGTTTCCCAGTTTTGCCAGATCGGCCGTTCTGACTT
The DNA here is from genome assembly GCA_019973955.1 of Trichonephila inaurata madagascariensis. Lineage (NCBI taxonomy): Eukaryota > Metazoa > Arthropoda > Arachnida > Araneae > Nephilidae > Trichonephila > Trichonephila inaurata. The sequence goes on along the minus strand of BMAV01002598.1, from coordinate 7,452 downwards.
CAGTTACCACAAACTTTATTGTCAGTGGTTGTATAATTCCAATATCACGTTTCCTCTGTTTCCTCTTCCACGTTTCCTCTAGCCCAAAATGCAATTTACCTAACCGAACCCTGGTGAAAGATAGATATTAGTCATATTTAAATGAAGCTTTTGCGTAGCTAGAATCGAACGATGCGTAAATGTGAGTATTTAGGGCATTTTCCTAATTCAATTTAGCTGAAACACTATCAGTTACTTCAGAAACTTCACAGTTTGTTTTAGAATGCACAGTGACATTTTACAATGTTCTTTAACACTATATCTCTTTAAATAGGTTTATATAGAACTACTTAGTTGTTACATTTCCTTCACAAGACAAAGTTTTCAAAAATCATAAATAATGCCATTAAGAATCTTCAAATGTTATTTAAGGGAAAATATGCGTGAGAACACGCTTTAAGTGAAGTTATTGAGAGTTACTTAAATACTTCGGCATAAATTAAACAATTAATGATACAAGTGATATCACTTGAAAGCCTCAACAATCTAATTTGCATTTGATAAAATTTTATAATATGCATCTACATTCATGTGTTTCATCAGGAATAAGAAATGAATTGTTACTGTTCAGAAAAGTTTCTGATGAGCTGGTTCTATTCAATATATTATTAAGCTTCAAAGCTATGGAGCGCTGTGTTATTATAAAATGGAAGGAGTTTTCCATGAACAATTCTTTTTCTACGATCTCTGTATTTGTCTTGAAAAGAAGACATATTTTTGCTTGAGACATTGAACGGATTATGAAAATACGCATTTATTAGGGGTACATTTTTACAAGAGGCACAAGCTAGGTAAAAGAAAAATATCGTCACAAATAACGAATTATACCTGTCGTTTTAATCTTATTTCCCGCACATTAACCGTGACACCTTTCAACGACCTTGGTAAAACCAGGTGAAGCTCTTCCGGGCTACTACACCAGTATGATAATCGGAGGAATATATGTGACAATGTTTAATTCCAGATCTACATTTACATTAACATTCATTATATTTCAGTGAATAATCAAAATTAAACTTTTCTTTAATTTCATGCTGGACACATTTTTTACAAAATTTTAAACAGAAAAAAATATTATATACATACGGGCTTGAGTGTGTACTTATTAATACAGCAAAAAAAAATTCAACTACATACATTATACTCAACTCTAACTCAGTGACACAACAGCGCACGAGGGCAAGAACCTACCGTGCCCATCCCAGTACACGTAACTATTGTACGCTGAGATACATGAGCAGATATCCCGACCAAGTAGTCAGTATTTAGCGAGACCCCCAGTGTTTAACCCCGGGTCACTAGCAACCGGTTTTTGCTACCGTTGTCGCAAAAACATTGAAAGAACGAAGAAGTGATTGACCCGAGGAGGGACGAGCGCCTAATAAATCTTAGTCACCCAAGGAGCGAAGGGGTGACTGACCCTAGGGAAAGGGGGGTAGCGTTGCTCTTTCTCGGTGGCAACAGGGGAGGAAAAGCACTCCGAAGAGAGAGGGAAGGAGAGATACTCTAGATGCGTTTGGAGGAAAGGGACGGCTATGAGCGTGCGCAAATATTTAAGCTTTTTATGCATCCTTGTAAATATTTAAATTTGTTTTTTAAATTGAGAAACACTGTAGCCACATCTTTTACCCAAAAGTTTGTAAATGAGTCGTGATCTTTATTGAAATTTTTTCCCCCCGGGGGGCTACGAGTGTTGTTATTTTTGAAAGAAAGAGAGCATGGATTTTTAAAAATTGAAAATTTTGGGTTGAGGACACCCTTTCACGAAGGCTGTAAATCATCTTCGGGAAATTATCGAAAATGATCCTGTGTAGGAATGCCATAAAAAACTGATTTAAAAACAATTAAAGGAAAAAAAGCGCAAAATTTAAAGAAGGAAATGCAGTTTTAAAATTTAATGATATAAACGCCAAGAAGGTACTTTTAAAATTTTGAACCCTTAAGGTATGCTGAAAAGATGTTTCCCTGCGCCCGCGTGAAAAAATCATGAAGACAGATTTTTTGGGACAGAAGGAAACCCAGCCTGGTCACATTTTTCGTCTTCATCTCTGGTCTTCCCAAGATTCAGTTCCAGCAGTTTTCTGGGGGTTAAATTTCTGTTTTCCACAACCAGTTCAAGAGAATCCATGAAGATGAGAGCATTGATGGGGGGGCACACCTCATCCAGGCAACAACCCCAAAAAACCCCGGGGCCAGAGAAAAGTTGAAATTTTCCGGCGCCCCCCCGAAAACTACAGAAAGGTTTTTGAATACCAAAAAAATGCGGTTGGGACAAGAGGATGTCTTGATTCGGTATGTCCGAGAATCAAAGCTTTCTACAGAACACAGAAGTCAAAAAAGAAATTTTGTCTTCGCTGTATACAAGATTGGGGCCCAGCTACGCCCTTAGAACCCTTTTGGGGAGTCACCAAAAAAAAGTAGACTTGCCCGATGGGGGGAACCCCGTTTTCCCCGCAAATTCCCGCGTGCCTGGGAAAATAAGTTTTATTCATCAGATGAATGGGGAAGAAAGCCCTTTTGATTCTCTAATGAAATTTTTATCGATGGGGTTTTTAGGGGACAAATAAAACTAGTGGAATAGTTTTGACGAGAAATTTAATTATAAAAAAAAAATTAGGAAACTTTCCACCCAAACGCTGAAAATTTTTTAATAGTAATTTTAAAAACGGGAAAAGACTTAAATTTTGAATGTAATGATAATTGTTTTTTTTTTGTGAAAAAATGATCCCTCTAAAAAATTGTTGTGAACCCTTTATGTTTTTGATGTTAAGAAGAATGCTTGAAAGAGGGGGGTTTTATTTTTGTTTAAGGGGTCACATGTCACACGAAAAGATTTAAATATAAATAAAAACGCATTATGCGTGTTATGCTCTAAATTACCTTGAGATGGGGGTTTGGAAACCGAAAGTGCGGTTGAGAATAGCACGACGCTAGCATCTAGCCCCCCAATGTTTTGGCAACGCGATTTGAAGTTTTTCTTTGGATTTTTGTTTGGTTGCAAAAGGGAAACCATAAGAGTTTAGTAAGAGTTTTTTACCCGGATTCCAAAATCGAAATTTTTAAAATCCACTCAAAAAATTAGTTTTTTAAAAAAAGGGGGAAAGAAGAGTTTATTCATTTTTTTGGCGGTACAAAAAAAAAATGTATAAATAAAGTTATAAAATCTTTTTAAACGATGTTGATAAAAATTATACTTGTAATTTAAAAATGATCCCAAAAAAAAGATATGTAATGATGTTCCATATCAGACATGGCCCTTTGAAAATGATTTTAAAAAAAAATTAATTTATCAGAAAAAGGTCATAATTTGGGGAAAAATAAAATATTAATAGGAGCAGTTGCTAAACCGATGGAAATGTTCATTTAAAATCGGTCCAGCAATAAAACTAAATTGGGTTGGAATTATAAAACTTATAGAAATAAGACTAAGTTTGATAACAACCCCTTTATGAATGTTTACCCCCATGTTTGAAAATCGGTTTTCTTTTAAACCCCCAAAGGGATTGTTTATCGTAAAAAACTGTCAAAAATGAAGGTAAGACTATAACTGGTCATTGTTATCCATAGCTAACCTTTTTATCCATTGGTTTTACGGTCCTGGATTTTAAACCAAAAAATTAAATTTTCCGGAAAATTTAAAAAATTAAAATGGGGTGAAAAACTCCCAAAAAAATTTTAAATCATGAAAAAAGTGGTTGAGTTATCCAGGATTAAAATCCCGATGTTTGAATTTACCAATGGAATTAAAAAAGATAACATTTTATGGTTTTGTGACGCAGTAAAAAACGTATGCCGTTGTGTATTTTTTAGGGTAGAATATGGGAAAAATTTTGGAAACGATAAAAAAGGGGAGGGGGCCCAAAGTATTTTTCCCCCTTTGGGGTTATTATTGTACCCGGAACCCGACTTGGGCTTCTGTTAAGAACGACTTAAACTTGCCGATGTGCGTATTTAATTTGAAGATTCCAGAGGGGTTTGCATGGATACAACGTAAAAATTGGGCGTATTTTTTTAACAGGGGAAAGAAACCGGCCTTTTGGATGTTAGTACAAACGTGCCAGAAAAGAATTTCGGGAATTTTTACGGGGGGTAGCGCCCCAAAAGCTTTTTTTATTTAAGATGGTGGGGGGGAACCTCCTGGTTGTCCGAAAACCCGGGTTTAATGCCCGAGGCCGTTCCCATGAAAAGACGATAAATTTAGAGTTAAGGAAATCTGTTTTGTAAAACCGCTAAGAGAATTAGGGGTTTAACTACTAAAATTTTTATTTCTTAAAAAAATTGTTCGCATGATAGCTTGGATATTTCGTTTTAAAAAAAGCCAAGAGAATTGATGTTTTAAACTTGGAAATAACATTTTCTGAATTTGATCATGCGGAAAAAATTTTAATTAAATTTACAAAGGAAAAAATTTAGGGGGGTAACGGATAGAAATTTCGTCCTTTAAAACCATTTTTAATCAATTTAATTTTGTTAGAACAAAACTTAGTTTTGAAGATACAGATAATTTAAAACCTAATATTTTTTCCCCGGGGAAAAACCCCGTTTTTCATTTGATGATCGTGAAACATAAACTTATGCATGCAGGTGTATCTATTTTAAAGAATCATTTCAGAAAATTTTTTGGGTTTTAAAAACGCGAAAATTAATTAGACAAATTAAAAAAAATACTAGGCAAAAGATTTTTCCCCCAAAAAAGGAAGGGTAATCCTCTTACCGAAAGATAGGTGCAACTCTAAAATATTTCAAGTTTGTGGGGGTTGATCTTTTCAGGCCCATTTTTTTAAAAGATGGTAATTTGAGTATTATTCACTTGTGCTGTATTCCGGACTTTTTAAATTATTAATCTCTTTCCCGCATTTTTTCAATCTTTTAAAAGATTTATTTCGAGAAGAGGCCGACCGACCAATTTTTTTCATAATGGAAAAATTTTGGGGCAAAGCGCACTTAATTCTATTGACTGGGATGTAAATTCAAAGTAATATCCAAAAATAAAGGGGGAAATTTTTAAACCCCCCAGTGCCGCATGGTGGGGATTTGAAAAAAATTCAAATGTTAAAACAAATTTTGAGAAAAAAAAGTGGGGAGCTTCGTTATATTCAAGAAAAATATGTACTATGTGAAAGTGAACATGTGATCAATTCTAGACCCCTTAACCTTTTTAATGAATGATTTATCACCAAACACCCGCCATGTTTTTCAAGAAATCGAAACGTCAGATGTAACTGACAGATTGTCTAGATCATCAAGAAATCAAAAGAGGATTAGCATGTTCAAACTTTGGGGCAAAACTTAGGAAAAAATTTGGGAAATTTAGTACCAGGGGCCCAAATGGGGAGAGCAAACGCAGGGCACCCGGAAATCAAGACCCAACGGTGGGAAAGAAAGGGGGTGGGGAAAAAAGTTTAAAGAATCGGACCCTGTGGTCTCTTGTGAGTAATTTAACCAATTCCCGGAAAAGATGGAAAATTTGATCGCTGAGTCAAAACAGATGGGGGAAATGGTACCAGTGCAAAGATTTTACAACTAGAACTGCAAGAACCAGAAATTAATTTACCAAAAAAAAACTGACTGATTCTGTCATTCGCACAAGGGAGGCAGAAAAAATAACTACCCGAAGCGTTTGACATATCCAAAATGTTTTGAAAAAAATTTTGTTTCTTTGTAAATTTGTTTTTTTTTAACCCCAAATTAAATGAGCACCTATATTGTTAATCTTTTATGTTGTATTTTAAGGTGTTTTGGTTTTTACAGGGAAAACTCAAAGGTGGGGGAAAGGGAAAAAAATTGGAAAAAACGAAGAAGTGATTGACCGAGGAGGACGAGCGCCCAAAAATCTTAGTCACCAAGGAGCGAAAGGGGGGCACCCTAGGAAGGGGTGTAAGCGTTGTTTCTCTTTTTTCAGGTGGGAAAAAGGGGAGGGAAAAACCCAAAAGAGGAAGAAATTTCCAGATGCGTTTGGGGGAAACGGAGCTTGCGGGGGCGATAATATTTAAGCTTTTTTTGCATCCTTGTAAATATAATAAATGTTTTATTTAAATTGAGAAAAACCCGTAGCCACATCATTTATTTCGCACTTAGTTTCAGTTTTTGTAAATGATGTGTTTTTATTGAACAACGGGGGAATTACTCGGGGTGTAGAGAACACCCCAAATTTTTAACACCTGATTTTAAATAAAAAAAAAAAAAAAAAAAGTCAATTATGATACATATTTAGAAAGTACAAGATTTTTTTTGTATTATGAAAAAAAACTTTTAAATTTATTGCATACAAATAAACTAACATTAATTTAAATAAACATCTTTCCTTAAAATGAAAATTTTTATATTTTTCGTAAACCATACATAAAATGTTATACCGGGAATCATATTTTTATAAAATGATAAGGATAGCAGAAAAGAAAAATAATATTTTAGTCATTTTCCAAAAACATTCAGAGCTGAATGATCCATGTGCTCAACTGTGGTAGGAGTTCTCTGCACCCAGATTTTTTAAAGATCGTTACGTTTCCAAAACAGTGATTTCATCAGGTTTGAAAGGGTTTAATGACCTAAAAATGCAGTTTGAAAAAAAAAGGTGGTTCTGCGCATTTCTTTGAAATTTAGGGTTTTTTTGTTTTGGGGGGGATACAGAACACCCCCGCACAAGTGATAAAGGGTTTAAATCTCCGCAAAATTTGGGACTCATTTATAGACCAATGTAACAGGAATTAAGGGCTAAGTCGACCTTTTAATACATAATACCTAAAACACATTTTTTTCATAACACCCGTTTTCGAAAACACAATAATAGATCGTTCGTAAAAAATTCCAAGAAAATAATGAATGGAAAAAAAATATGCTTATTAGAAAATTCAAATAAAAAATACTTTTAAAAAATTTTTATTTTCGTAATTTTTTTTTAGGGGGAATTTTACTTTTTTACCCCTTTTAATGTCGAAATTAAAAATTTTTTTCCAAAATACTTGAATATTTTTATATTTATTACATTATAACTTTAAAAAAAAAAATGGGTTGGTTAAAATGAAATTTAAATGGAAATAATAAGAGAAGAATCATAATTTAACGACGTGAATTATTTTTCCCTTACTTTTCAGAAATTCTATTGGAAAAACACAAACTATCCATGCGCATTTTTAAAATTGGTTCCCAAAAAATACTACCACAGAGTTCTTAAAGTATCTATATTTAAGTTACTTTTAAAAATCCCCGGGACAAAAAAACTAAAAAAAAAAAAAAAGTGGTTAGGGGGCACGTAAATTTATCACCAACGTCACCTCAAAAATACCCTGGGAAAAAAGTCTAGATATAAAAGGAGGAAAGTGAAAAAAAAAATTATCATTTATTTATGGGGGGAAAAAAATTTTTTCTTTATTTTAAAATTTATTCAGGAACTTTGAAGCAAAAATATGTGGA